>JAGFNQ010009140.1:0-115273 GCA_024364735.1 Boesenbergia rotunda | reverse complement strand
TGGAGCATTGGTTACTCCAAAAGGCATCACTACAAATTCGTAGTGACCGTATCTTGTCCTGAAGGCCGTCCTGGGGATGTCACTTTCTTTAACCTTTAGCTGATGATACCCCAGAACACAGATCTATCTTCGAGAACACTGTAGCCCCTTGAGTTGATCAAATAAATCATCTATTCTGGGAGGGGTACTTGTTCTTGATGGTTACCTTGTTCAAAGCTCTGTAGTCTATGCACAGGCGCATAGACCCATCCTTCTTCTTGACGAAAAGTACAGGAGCTCCCCAGGGTGAATGACTCGGGCTGATGAAGCCCTTGTCTAGTAGCTCCTGAAGTTGCTCTTGTAATTCTTTCAGCTCTGCAGGAGACATACGATATGGGGCTTTTGAGACCGGACCGGTACCTGGCATCAGCTCAATCTCAATTCCACCTCCCTGTTGGGCGGTAGTCCAGGTAGTTCTTCTGGGAACACTTCTGGATATTCGCAGACTACCCGTACATCCTCCTGCTTGAGTTCTTTCCTTGCTTCTGAGTCCACTACGTGTGCAAGAAAACCAGCACACCCTTGCTCTAGATCTGGTGGGCTGCCAAGGCTGAGAGGAATTCTGAGTCTTCCTCTTTGGGCTCCTTGAAACTCGAATGGTGGTTCTCCTTCTGGGCTGAAAACCACCTTCTTCTACGGCAGTCCACTGAAGCGCTGTACTTACTGAGGAAATCCATGCCCAGTATGATGTCGAAGTCTTGCATCGCAAGGACTATCAGATCGACATATAGCTCTCGGTCTGAAATCTTGATTGGCACAGCCCGGAGCCGCTGGGTGGATTCCATGATTTCCCCTGAAGGGAGAGTTGTCAGGAATCTGGACTCCCAACTCTCTGCAGGCACCTGTAACTTACTAGCAAAAGGTACTGATACGAAAGAATGGGTCGCCCCAGTGTCAAACAGTATAGTAGCTAAATGCTGAAAAATAACTATTTGACCTGTTACGACCGTGGAGGCGCTGGCAGCTTCTTCCTTCGTGAGGGAAAAGACTCTGGCATTGGTTGGAACTGGTGCTGCTTCCAACCCTCCCTGACTGATCTGAGGTCCTTCCAGTATAGTAGGCATGTAATGTAACTGAGGCTTGCCTCCATACTATACGGACTGCTGAGGAAGTACCTTAAACTTGTTTGGGCAGTCTCTGGATCTGTGTCCCTCTTGTCCACATGAGTAGCATCCAGTTACACCCAAAAGGCATGCTCCGGGATGGGTCCTCCCACACTTAGGACAAGGTGGATACCTAGCTTGCTTGTTCTCTGGGTTTCCTTTTTGGCTGCCAGGCCACTGCTTCCTTTTGTGGCTCTTGTTCTTCCAGTTCTGGTTATTTGGCTGAGGCTTCTGGCCTCCTGTTGTCTTGTTCTCAATCGGGACTGGCTTCTGCTGTGTTTGCTGTGCCTTGATGCTATTCAGATAGTGCTCTGAGATTAGAGCACTACTGACCAACTCCTCGCTGGCCTGGGGTCGGTGCGTCCCGCTGTTCACGTTGAGTGCTATTTCAGGGTTCAGCATGCGGAGCATCAGTCTGACTCGCTCCTTCTCTGTGCTGACTAGCTCTGGGCAGAGGCGAGCTAGTCTGTTGAACTTCGCGACTGCTTCTCCCACTGGTAGGTTACCTTGTCTGAACTCCATGAAGTCCTCGTAGTGCTTGTTGGTAACCCGCATGTGGAAGAACTCCTCATAGAACTCTTGCTCGAAATCTGCCCAGCTCATCTGGTTGATTATCCTCTTACTCTTGACTCGCTCCCACCACATACGAGCATCTCCAGTTAGGCAGAAGGAGGCACATTTGACCTTCTCGACTTCTGGCTAGTCAAGAAGCTCCATTGTGCTCTCTAAAGTCTTGAACCAAGCCTGGGCATCCCAGGGCTCAGTCGTGCCTGAGAAACTTTTGGGTTTCAGCCTCTGCCACTGGACGAGGTATGCTTCTTATCTTCGGTTCACGGCAGGGGTCTCCTGTGTGACTGGTGGAACTTCAGCCACCACTGGAGTTCCCACTCCTGCTGTGGGTGGTGTAGGGGGCACTGGATGCTGATGTGCCATCAGTGTGGCGATGGTCTTCTATTGTTCTGTAATCTGAGCTTGCATTTGAGCAATGACTGCCATCAGGTTTGGCTGTTCTGTGCCAGGCTCATTGTTATCTTGAACTGGGGTTCCGTTCCTTGCATTAGGGGCTCGGCCTCTTCTTGCCATCTAATAATGCATAAGGGAACAAGAAATCACTACTACCTCTCTAGGTATAAACATGTCTTCTTACTTAGTAACCTAATATCCATTCTAGGGATTAAACATGATTCCGTGATACTAAGGTATTAAACATGCTTCCTTGTTCTATGCACATATGAGTAAGTACTTAAGCATTTCTCTATACTGCAATTAAGTAAAGGAGCAATAGAAAAAAACTGAACTTAAAGCTTTCTTACTTGAAGACGGCAAAGTTGATGCTGATGTGTGTGTGATGCTGGAGAATGGGAACTGCTCTGATACCACCTGTAGCGACCCGCCTTCTCTACCTTAGACGGATCGTTACTTTATCTACTTCTTGACTCTAATGCACGACTAGAAATGCGGAACTTCTTTTTTTTTCTTTTTAAATCCATCTAGGGATGATATTCTAACTCTAATAGTCATGCATGATACAATGACACACTTCTTTTCATCTATAGGGCTTTTTTTGCAATGGTACCAGTCGACTGCGATCTGACCAGTCGACTGGGATCGGCCACAGAAAGTTCCTGGGCGCGGCACCAGTCGACTGGCCTCTTGGCAGTCGACTGGTGTATCGGACAGAAGCTACTGTTCGATAGGTTAGTCGACTGGTTCTGAACCAGTCGACTGGCACGCCTGAAAACTGAAAATTCAGATTCGGAACTTAGTTTCAAAAGTCCACCAAACATGTAGTTTCAAGCCATAAAAGGACACAACACCATTTCTATACTCTATACTAGTTTCCTAAACATTTTAGCCAATCAAAACAACTTCATAAACTCGAAATTAGAACTTTTGTGGAAGTAAATAAGCTATTCAAGTTTATATGAACTTTAACCTTAGTGTTTGTACCAATCTTGACTCCTATGCATTCATAACACCAAATACATGTTCTATAACCTTGCTAAAGCATTATGAAATGTGAATGCAACTTTTCTAAAACATATTTAAGCAATAAAAACTTGATTCAAAGGGGAACTAGTACTATCTTGGCACATGCATCAATATCTCCAACAAAGTATCAATATTTCAAACTACTCACACTTCTACTCATCCAATGCAATCATAAGGATATGTATGCTAAATGAAATGTCATGGAATCTTTACTCTAAGAAATTGAGCATGTAATACTATCCAAAGCTTAATGTTCGCTAAACTCCATAAAGCAATAACTTGGAATTTGAATAAACTTAAACATTGTAATTCAAATAACTAAATTGTCTCGTCTCAAGGATCTCTCCAAAATCAGCCACCACACACACGTCGCTCAGCATCGCCTCGTCGCCTTCCTTCAGAATTGCTTGCCTTTACCTTTATCTGCAATAAGAGGAAATGCAACTAGTAAGCATAAAGCTTAGTAAGTACTAACCAGCTCACAAAATCTCGAAAAGTGCAAACATGCTTTTTCAAACAATGGAAAGTCACATGGGATACTTTTATGCTTAAAAGAAAACTAAACAAACATGTATAACTTAGAACATGCATACTCAAGCATTCATAATTCATAATTCTCTTTTCTTGGCTTATCTTGAAACTTTAGCAATTCTTTTACTTTAAATCTTTCTTTAACTTTTTGAAACTTTCTTAAACTTTAGAAAAATTTTGCTAAAGCATATACTTGAAAATAATAATTACTTGGATCCACTTAAGACGTAAGTACCATCTCATGCGCGTTCCCTAAAAGGTTGGGGTAGCGAGCCACCAATCCTAATAGAGCAGACCTTGGTCTACCAGGGCCAAGACCTTGGAATTGGACACCTGGATTTCTTTAACGACGCCCTTGGACGCCGGGTACTGGCCTTAGAAAATAAAATAGCTTTTCTTTCTTTTCTTTCTTATCTTTAAATGCCTTGGCATTTTAACGAGCACCTTGTGTGCTCAAATCCCTAAGTCTTGACTTTTGGGGATTTCTTAAGGCCTTGGCCTTTTCTTTTCTTATCTTTATCTTCTTTTCTTTTCTTATAGCTTTCTTAGACCCTAAACTCATATAGGGTAAATAATTAACTCATACAAGCATGAATTAAACTAGGGTTACATGCATAAATCACAATCTAATGGAAAAATCGCATTTTTAACTTTCTAACGGGAAAAACTTGCGGAAAAACTGCCTCTTACCACAGGTGAGCAGTACTTACTTTGATATCTTGGACTTACAACCAAAATTGACGTCTAGGGCTCGGGAGAATCTTGAGATCTCGATGAACCGTTCGCGCCTACGCGTTCCTCTCGTCGAGACGAACGAAACGCTCCGCACCCCTTGGTTCTTCCTTGGTCGGCGCCCCCTTAGAGGAGGAGAGAGGAAGTCTTGGTGCTTGGTGTTGGCGTGCGCACAAGAGAGGGGAAGAATTCCCTTGCGTCGCGCGGCTAGGGTGAGGAAGAGAGAAAACCAAAAATCCAATTTCCTCTCTTAACTTATCTATTTATACTATCTTTATGGAAAAAAAACGTAACTACTCTATAAATATATTTCTCTCCACCTTTTGTTGTCCTTGATACCCTAGCCCAGCCGGTCATTCGCGCGCTTGCTCTCCTGGTGGTCGCGGGTTCGAACCCCCTGCTGCCCTTTAACGTTTTTCCTTTTTTAAAAATACTAAACGGACTCGGAAAATTCCATAAAAATATTCTAAAAATTCCTAAAAATATCTAGAATATTTCTAAACCATTTTTAAATAATTCTAAGGACTTTAAGAACTAAAAATGAGAATTTTAGGGTGTTACACCTCCCCCTTTGATATATATCAAAAACATACATGGGCGAACAAGGTATCTAATAAATTTAAGTAAGGGAGTTTAAAAACATAGTTTTCAAGAAAAACTTTAAGTAATGGGTTTCATAAAAAATGATGTTCAAAGTAATAGGTGTTTTGAAAATACATGAAGCTCCCCCTTAATGTGACAACTCTTCTCCTTATATATAAAAAAACTTTCAAAAACTTGCAACATAGTTTTCAAGAGTAACTTACTTAGCTAATATTTTGAAAACAGGTTTTCCTTTTAAAAAGGTTCAACATTTGCACTCATAGAGAAATTTCCTTGGAACATATTTTCTGCATTAAAACCCATTTTTACTTGGAAGAATCTTTAAATAGACAAGTTTTTGTTGAAACATAGATTTTTGCTTAGAAACATTTGTCAAAAATTCCAAAGGTTTTTGCTCAGACAAACTTTGTTTACTAAGAAAGATTTTGTTTAGAAATATTTTCAAAATAAATGTACTTAGTGCTTTGAAAGTACTTTGAAGATACTCAGACCAATTTTAAAGCACTAAAAAATACTTAGTGAAAATAAGATAAAATTTAAAATTTTCTCTCTCCTGGCCTTATATGAATAAGGAACTTTTTGAAATAAGATTTAAAAAATTTATGTATCAGAGCCTATGAGTTTTGAAAACAAAAAAAATCCTTAGCATTATTCTTGAAAGTATAGCAAAAACCTTAAACTGCATCAACAAAACTCCAAAAAAATATTTTATATTTGTAGGCAAGCCTTTTAGAAACTTCATGCACTTAGAACATTATTGCCTTTACAAGTATTAGTACTTTTCAAAACATTATACTTTGAAAAATAGAAGTACTTTTGAAGATTATGCAAAAAAAATTAATTTTATTTTGAATACTTGACTTGATTTCTTTTCCAATCTGACACAATCCTAGGAAACCTTGTTAACTACAAGGACATTTTCCTAAGTGTCCTGGAAATTTTTCAACCCAAGTAAATATTATTTCAAAAGGTATTTCAAAAATAATTTTATAAGCCACAAAACATTTTGAAAAATAATGATATTTTTAAAGCAAATTACTTGTATTTTCAAAAGAATTTTGAAAACTTAGTGTATTAAAACATATTATTTTGAAATGTTTAATAATTCTTTTAATTTTACCTCCCCCTAAACTTGATATAGTCCTTGGAAGCTTGTTGACCACAAGTATTCTTCCTCTAAGTCCTTAGGGGTCAGTTCGGATCAAAAGAATTATCTAATAATTGCCAAAGAGAATACTTGTTAGAAATACTTTCTTTCGATTTAGACTCTTCCTAAATTTGACATTTCCTAGGAGTCCTTATAGATCTTGAAGTGGGGCTTCCTCTGTGTCTTTAGGGTTTATCAAAAGAATAATTTTGAATAACAGTATGGTAATATATTTTTAGAAAATTCAGTTTGAAATGAAGATAATTTTAAAGCATAAGCTCCGTTTTCGAAAAACATTTTTGAAATGATAATAATTTTCTTAAAGCACAATTTTTGAAAAATATAGTGGTTATTTGAAGGCATAGTATTTTTTTTTTAATATTTCTTTTAATTTGAGCTCCCCCTGAATCTGACATAGTCCTAGGAGGTTTGTTGACCACAAGTTAATCCTCCTCTTAGTCTTAGGGTTTGTCAAAATTAAAGGAACAATTTTGAATATGCCTTTTGAGTATGATCATTTTTAAGGAGATAGATTTTTGAAAACACAATATGGTATGATAACAAAATTTCTCGAAAACCCATTTGAAATGGTAATAATTTTTTAAAAATATTTTGAAAGAAAAGAATAAACCACTCCCCCTGTACCGTTTAACTTAATCTAATGTCCATGTTTGACTATGTTGACTAGGGTTGACTGTGTTGACCAAGTTTGACTCAGTTAACTATGTTTAACTAATCAAATAACTAAATTAATCAAACCCTAAATTCTATTTAAAACGAGTCTATTTTAACATGAAATTCAATATTTTGAAAAAATAGAGATAATTTTGAATGATTTTTGAAAACATTTTTTTAAAAAGATAGCGAATTATGCTTTTAGGTCCTAGATGTCTCACCCAGTTCTACATGATCAAGCATGTTAACCTTATGGGTTTTGTGAGACAAAAATAGAAGTAAGGATTTTAGTTTGAAAAATCATGATTAACTTTGAAAACCATTTTAATGAATTTTAGCTTTATTTTGAAAATGTAGTTAAGTCTAAGATCAATTGAAATTTGTGTTAGATTTGAATTTGACAAGAAGTAACTTGAATTTGAATTTCAAAAATTGGCTTCCAGGTCTTGGCGAGGCACTAGGCCTTCTTTGGCCGTAGCCTTATTGGATCATCAACCCTTTCCTTGACAAAGCCGTTTAATGAAATTTCATTTTCAAAATTAATCTTTTGAAAAATTCAGGTCTAACTAGTTTGAGTCTTGGATCGGTAGCTTCGGCTAGTTCCACCAAAATGGCTTCCCTAACGTACTATCATCTGACCTCCACCCAATACTATGTTGTTCAAATTTCAATTAAACCGTTTTAGTCCTTATCTTACCAATCCTAATTCTAGGCAAAAATAAATAACTGAAATAAAAAGAAACACATAATTAAAACAAACAATTATCTAGGTAAGGTCACAATTGGAGTAATACTCCGGATTTTCGAAATCAGCAAGATTATGAATTAAATTTTCTAACTTATTGACCTTATGTTTTAGGGTTTCATTTTCTTGTTTCAAATTTCTGAAATTTGCTTTAATTAAGTTACATGAATCAATCATATTATTCAAGGTAAATAATGGATTTTCAAACACTGTAAATTTACCTTTGTTGATTGTTTGTCCGGCATTCTTGGTAGCTCTTTTATCTGTGCATTCACTTTTGTAATGCCCGAACTCCTGGCACTTGAAGCATTGAATGCGACTTTTGTCCTTTCGTGCTTTTGGAATTGATTCCTTTGTCACCGTCGGTGGTGTCGTTCGAATCTTACGAGTAGGACACTCACGTTGGTAGTGCCCTCTCTCCCTGCATGTGTAACAAATTACATGATTAAAATCTGATTTTATACTTTTACCTTTTGGTTCCTTATTGGGAATCTCCCCCTTGATTCTTGCCGCCTCGGATCTAGGCTCATCTTCTGATTCTGTGTCTGAGTCAGACTCGGGTACTGGTTGAAGCTCCTTCTTTAGTGGTTCTTTAGGAGTTTTCCCTGTAATAAAATTTACACCTTCCTCGACCATTATAGCATCTGTTTGATTATTTAATTCTAAATTTGAAAAGAATTCGAAATCGGTTACCGTCTCAGTCAATTCGTCGTCTAATTCTGGTTCGATTTTGGATTCGGGTTCAGACTCTGACTCGGCTGTTTGTGCTTGGACTGAAAGGGCAAGATAATTTACCTGATCTTCTTCTTCATCTGAGATCTCTTGATGAAGGATAACCAATTTTTCCCAGATTTCTCTAGCACATCTGCATGGACCTACTAGTTCGAGTTGCTCCTTGGTTAGACCACATTGTAGGATTGCAGTTGCCCTTGCATCGGTCTCTATTTGGTTGAGGGTTCGTTCATCCAGTTTATCCCACTCGATTGATAACTCGTCTGTTACGGGAAAAGAGAATCCCGTTTGGATGATCCGCCATATGTCCATGTGGGCCTTCAGAAGGGACTCCATTAGACTTCTCCAGGAGTTGAAGTTTTTGCCAGAGAAAAGTGGTGGACGGACACTGTTCCATTCTTGATTGGCCATTTAAAATGATAGATCATGCACACAAAAAGAAAAAAATAGAACTGTACCAAGACTTGGTCTTGGATTAGTAGTGCGGAAGAGAGAAAAATAGCTAAAAAAAATTACACAAGTTTCGAGGCAGAATAATAAAATATTAAGAAAAAGTTTTGACTAATTTTTGAAAATGGTGGCTTTATCAATTTTTATTAATGATGAAAAGATAAGACTTTAATGTTGGGAGAAAATTTGCTCAAATTAATGTAGCACGATTATCGAGAAAAATAATATTAAAATAATAATAAAAAAATTTATGACAAATTTTCAAAAATTGATTATTTTATCAATTCTAACTTATGGAAAAAAAATAAGAATTTAAAATTAAAAATGCGATCGAGTGGTGTTGCACCAACCTCGATTAATAAGAGAGAAAAAAAGAATAAAATAAATTTAAAAATCTGAAAAACTCTCAAATTGGTGGTTGCACCAACTTTGAGCTTCCCCGCTCTGATACCACTTGTTGGATCGAGAGAACCGATAGAGGGGGGGTGAATATCGGAAAACTTTCGGATTTGAAAACTAAGAGAAATTGCACAGCGGAAGTTAAAAACACACAACGCAAACACGGGAGGTTTTACTTGGTTCAGAGCCTAGGTCGACTCCTACTCCAAGGCACACGGTCGTTGACAGTTTACTTTGGGCAATTCTATATAGGCGCAAAAACAATTTACAAATATTGATTACAGAGTAAGTGCAGTAAATTGAAAATCACTCTTCTTTACCGACGTCCGAAGTAGATTGACTTTTTCGGAGCAACAGGACGTCGTCGGCTCGAGTTGGGCAGTTTCCGGAGCGAGGCGTGAGAGCAGAAGAGCGTAGAAGCGTTGTGTTCGAGATATTGTTGGATGCCTGGGCGTTGGGTGCAATTTATAGCACCTCGGGGTGCCCTGGACATCGGGGGCGCCCCCCCCCCCCCCCACGTGTCACGTGATCCGAGATTCTCTCGGTCAACCTTTATCCCACTCGAATAGGGATGAGGTTTGACCCTGGGGGCGCCCTGAACGCTGGGGGTGCCCTGCTTGACTCCTTCCGCGCGGGCTTCTCGGCTGGATAAGGGTGATTGGCTTCGCTGGCATAGGCGCGGGGCGCCTTGGCTGCTGAGGGCGCCCTGGGCGCTGAAGGCGCCCTGGCTGCTGGGGGCGCCCTGGCTGCTGAGGGCGCTCCAACCAGTAGTCAGCCGAAGCTCCTTTTTCCTTCATTTGTTTCTTGTTCACCTTGGGGGTGCCCTGGACACTCAGGGCGCCCTACTCAGCTGCTGCCTCACTCCTTTGAGGCTCTCTGAGCTGCAGACACACGTTCCTTTGGTCCTGCATCCAGGGTTAGTCCGAAAACAACATAAAGCAGTAAGTTGTTAGTTTTTATACAGCCTTAGCTGTCTTGGTTCTGACTTTGGGTCTCCAAAATGGAACCCTAGGTCGAACCGACGCCTACTGTTCCCTCGACGGGGAACGCGTCCTCACCTACTCCTCTCGGGAGAATGTACCTGATGCCAACCGTTCCTCTGGTTGGACTTTTGCCTGACGGTCCTTTGCCAGGTCTTGGATGCCGAGCTGTCCTTTGCCCGGTGCCTAGCATTCCTTCGCTAGGGCTTCAGTCCCAAGCTGTCCTTCGCCTGGTGCCCAGCAGTCCTTCGCTAGGTCTTTAGTTCCAGGCAGTCCTTCGCCTGGTGGCCAGCAGTCCTTCGCTAGGTCTTTAGTTCCAGGCAGTCCTTCGCCTGGTGCCCAGCAGTCCTTCGCCAGGTCTTTGGTGACTAGCAGCCCTTCGCTAGTTGCCTAGCAGTCCTTCGCTAGGGCTTGGTATCCTGGCAGTCCTTCGCCAGGTGCCTAGCAGTCCTTCGCTAGGGCTTTGTATCCTGGCTGTCCTTCGCCAGGTGCCTAGCAGTCCTTTGCTAGGACTTTGTTTCTGCACACTTGAGTAACATGTTAGATCACAAATAAACTTAACTTTGAATCCTTTGCCAATATCAAAACAAGGTTCGATATGGTGCTTCCTGCACCAACATTTATACCTCATTAAGGAGGCAAGTGAAGAGTCATGGTGTCTCTTCCCTTCATGACTCTTCATTTCCCCCTAATCCTTAACCAAAATCCACTTCATCCTCTACTAGCACTCCCTTGCTAGGTGAATTGGTTAGTGCATGCATGGTTGTAGACTAGGTCTAAGTTAAATCCTTGGTGCATGCACTTTATTTTTATTTTCTTTTTATTTCATTTTTTCCTGATTTTCGAAAATTTCCTAAAATTCACCCATAATCATGCTAAAATTCCTAATTACAAATTCTTTTATATTTATATTAAATTCTACCTAATTAAAACCCATTTTTGGAGCCCATATAAGGCCCATTAATACTTAGTTTCTTAATTTAAATGAGAAAATCATGGATTCCTAGGCTAAGGTTCATACTAATATCTCTAGATCCCTCAGAAAATTATCCCGACATGATCAATATTTTAAAGAAAATATTAAGAAAATTTTCTGGATCGTTACAATCCCCCATACCTCATGAAAGTTCGTCCTCGAACTTAGAATAACTCCGGGTACTTGCGCCTCATCTCGTCCTCGCATTCCCAGGTAGCTTCCTCAAACCGTTGACTTTGCCATAAAACCTTGACTAAGGGTACTTCCTTACTCCGTAGCTTCTTAACTTCCCGATCCAAGATCTGGATCGGTCTGCTTTCATAACTTAGGTCCTCTTGAACTTGCTCTGTCTGCGGTTCAATCACTTGATCTATATCTGTAATACACTTCTTAAGCATTGACACATGGAACACGTTATGAATGGCTGACATCTCCTGAGGCAGCCTAGCTCATATGCTACCTTGCCAACTCACTTCAGGATCAGATACGGTCCCACATATCGTGGACTCAGTTTTCCTCTTTTCCCAAATCTTGTCACCCCTTTCATAGGAGCCACTTTGAGGAACACCAAATCTCCGACATTGAATTCCAGTGGTCTACGCCGGACATCTGCATAACTCTTCTGCCGGCTCTGAGCAGCTTCTATCCGTTGTCGAATGTTCTGTATAGCTCGGGTGGTGCTGTCGATGACCTCCATTGTGAGCCCCATCTCCTTCTTTTCACCACCTTCGTACCAACAGATCGGAGACCTACATCTCCTCCCGTACAATGCTTCATAAGGTGCCATTCCGATAGTAGCTTGGTAGCTATTATTGTAAGCGAATTCCGCTAAACATAGGTATCGGCACCAGCTCCCTTTGAAATCCAAGGCACAAGCTCGTAACATGTCCTCCAGCACTTGATTCACTTGTTCAGTTTGCCCGTCAGTCTAAGGGTGAAAGGCGGTACTGAATCGTAGTTTGGTGCCGAGAGACTTCTGAACACACTCCAAAAAATGGGAAGTAAAGCGACCATCCCTATCTGAGATGATGGTCTTGGGAACCCCATGAAGCCTGATTATCTTCTTAACATATAATTGAGTCAGTTGCTCAATAGAATATGTTATCCTGATGGCTAGGAAGTGAGCCGACTTCGTCAATCTGTCCACAATTACCCATATTGCATCATATCCGTTTGTAGTCTTGGGAAGTCCTGAAATGAAATCCATAGAAATATCTTCCCATTTCCACTCCGGAATTGGAAGTGGCTGCAGAACTCCTCCGGGTCGCTGATGTTCAGCCTTCACTCGTTGGCAGGTCAGGCAAGTGCCAACATGCTGAGCCACATCTCTCTTCATACCGGACCACCAGAATTTCTCCTTCAGGTCTTGATAGATTTTGGTGGATCCTGGATGCATCGAATAAGGGGTTCCATGAGCTTCTGCCAATATTTCTCTCCGTAGCTTCGGATCGTTAGGGATACATAGGCGATCCCCGAGGTAGAGTACTCCCCCGTCGGCGATACGAAAACCATCGCCCTTTCCTTCTAGGATCTCCTGCCTGATTCTCTGAAGACTCGGATCCCCATTTTGTTTTTCCAATATATCATTGAACAGCGTCGGTGATATTGTCATGGTAGAAAGCTGTCCGGAGATGACCTCGACCCCAAAGTTCACAATTTCTCTTTCGAGTGGTCGGGGTAATATAGATAGGGACGTCAAGGTGGCATTTGCCTTCCGACTGAGTGCATCAGCCACCTTGTTTGTCTTCCCTGGATGGTAGAAGATCTCACAGTCGTAGTCCTTCACCAACTCAAGCCATCGGCGTTGTCTCATATTGAGGTCTTTCTGAGTGAAGAAATATCGCAGACTCGTGGTCTGTGTAAATCCTACACTGCACCCCATACAGATAATGCCTCCATATCTTAAGAGTGAAGACCACTGCGGCCAGTTCCAGATCATGAGTGGGGTAATTTTGTTCATGTTCCTTAAGTTGTCTAGAGGCGTAGGCAATAACCTTTCCATTCTGCATAAGTACCGCTCCATGTCCCAGTTTGGAGGCATCGCTATATATGTCAAAGCTCTGATTACATTCCGGAAGGGTAAGGATTGGAGCGCTTGTAAGTCTCCTTTTTAGTTCTAAGAAACTCCTTTCACAGTTTTCCGTCCATTCATACTTCTTATCCTTCTGGGTGAGAGCTGTTAAAGGGGCTGCAATCCTCGAGTAGTCCTCCATAAATTTTCGATAATAGCCTGCCAGCCCAAGGAAACTTCTGATTTCGCTGGCGTTCTTTGTCCGGTTCCAGTTATTCACAGCTTCAATCTTTGTTGGATCTACCATAACCCCATCCTTGGAAATGATATGGCCCAAAAAGCCTACTTGGTCGAGCCAGAAATCACATTTGGAAAATTTTGCGTACAATTGCTTTTCCCAAAGAATCTGCAAGACCATCCTCAGGTGCTCGGCGTGCTCTTCTTGAGTCCTCGAATAAATAAGGATATCGTCGATGAAGACGATCACAAATTTGTCAAGGAACGACAAGAATACCCGATTTATAAGGTCCATAAACATAGCAGGAGCATTTGTCACGCCGAAGGGCATAACAACGAACTCAAAGTGCCCATACCTTGTTCGGAAAGTCGTCTTCGGAATATCCTCCTGTTTTACTCTAACTTGATGATAACCAGACCTCAGATCGATTTTTGAGAAAACAGTGGCTCCCTTTAATTGGTCAAACAGGTCATCTATCCTCGGAAGGGGATACCTGTTCTTGATCGTTACGTTGTTCAGCGCTCGATAATCTATACACATTCGCATAGATCCGTCATTCTTTTTCACAAACAGTACCGGAGCTCCCCACGGGGAATGACTAGGGTGAATAAATCCCTTATCCAGTAGCTCTTGTAGCTGTTCTTGAAGCTCCTTTAGTTCAACCGGCGCCATACGGTAAGGTGCCTTGGAGATCGGGTTAGTACCAGGAACCAATTCGATCTCGAATTCCACCTCTCTATCAGGAGCTAATCCTGGTAATTCGTCTGGGAATACCTCTGAGTAATCACATACAACCCTGACATTCTCCAGCTTCCGGTTCTTCATTTGACTAGCATCAACCACATATGCTAGAAATCCAGTACATCCTTTGTCTAACATCTTTTGAGCTTGGAGAGTTGATAAGCATTTCCTGGTTCTTTTCCTTGGCTCTCCAACGAATTCAAACATAGAACCTGCCTCAGGTTGAAAGACCACCTTTCGCTTACGGCACTCAATAGAAGCACTGTACTTACCCAGAAAATCCATTCCCATTATAACATCGTAATCATGCATGTCGAGTATTATCAGATTGCAGTAGAGTTCTCTGTCTGCGATTCCGATCGGCACCGCACGCAGTACATGAGTGGATGTCATTATTTCCCCCGAAGGCAAGGTTGTTAAGAACTTGCAATCTAACACTTGCGGAAGCATATCTATCTTCTTGGTATATGGCACAGAAATAAACGAGTGCGTTGCCCCGGTATCAATTAATGCAGTAGCGTACTGACTGAAAATAAGTATCTGACCTGTGACCACCATAGAAGCTTCCGCAGCATCCTCCTTGGTAACCGAGAAAACCCTGGCATTCATCATAGTCGGTTGGGCCTCCAGCATCGGGGTACCTTCCAGCTCAGCTTGCATATAGTGTAGTTTCGCTGGGGCACATTGGTACTGGACGAGTTGTTGGGAAGGTGCCTGGCTCTTGGTAGGACAGTAAGCCACCATATGCCCTTCCACACCATAGATGAAACACCGGTTCGTACCCTTGCGGCATTCCCCGGAGTGGTTTTTCCCGCATGTCGCACATGGGGAAGGCTTGGTCTGTTTATTTGCTGGGCCCCCTTGAGAGTTGTTCCATGGCTTTCGTTTACCAATTTGATCTCTCTTCCAATTAGCGGGGGTGCTCTGGGACTTTTGTCCTCTTTCATTTATTGCCTTCCTTTACTGATTGATATTATTCAGATAGTGCTCAGTGAGTAAGACACTACTAAATAGTTCCTCGGCGGTCTGGGGTCTGTTAACTCTGCCAGCCACGTTCAGGGCTATTTCGGGCCGCAACATCTTCAGCATAAGTCGGACCCTCTCTTTCTCCGTGCTGAATAGCTCAGGGCACAGACGAGCCAGTCGATTAAATTTCTTCATGTCTTCATTGACCGAGAGATTGCCTTGCCGGAATTCCATGAACTCGTCGTAGTGTTTGTTGGTGACACACATGTTGAAGAATTCTTCAAAGAATTCTGATTCGAAATCTGACCACGCCATCTGGTTCACCTGTCTCTTGGCCTTGACCCTTTCCCACCACATTCTGGCATCCCCAGAAAGGCAGAATGATGCACACTTGATCTTCTCATGCTGAGGCCAGTCCAGCAGCTCCAGTGTACTTTCCACCGTCTTGAACCACGCCTGGGCGTCCCATGGTTCGCCCACACCCGAGAAATTTTTCGGTTTCAGCCTCAACCATTGGATTAGGTAAGCCTCTTGTCGGGCCACAGTGGTCGAGCCTGTCAGAGGGGTTTGTGTAACCGTAGGCGCCACGGGTATAGCAGTCTGATTCGCTGGTGGAGTAGTAGAATTTTCTTGTTGGTTCACTAGGTTATTAATGGTTTGCTACTGCTCCGTCACTTGACGCTGAAGTTGGGTCACTAATTGCACCAGATCAGGAGAGAGGGTAGTCTCATTAAGTCGGTTACTCTGTCTTCTAGCCATGCTTTCCTTCATAAAGGACAAGTATGGTTAATACGTGTTATTGTTATCCCTACCCCATATTGAATTCTAAATTATTTGATTTTTATAAATAAAACAATAGAGAATATCATTCATATACACATATTTCACAAATACTTTCCATCATCTCATCATGAGGTATCACTCATACTTGTATATGCTAGAATTCATACAAGAAAATATAAAGCATGCATAGAGGTACTTACTTGGAAGCGGCAGGAAGGAGGTTTGACGTGTGTGTAGTGAGATGACAACTGCTCTAATACCAACCTGTAACGTCCGCTTTTTTTTTTAAAAGCGGCGTTACGCTAAACATACATGTGCATATAAAACATCTTAATGCAGCGGAATAACTAGTACTTAAATCATATGCACATGTCTGGGTTATCATTCATGGACATGGTGACATTATGCTTAACATATTACCAGCATACCTAGCATCATGATATCAACTTTCCATAACTTATTCATAAGCATTTCAGGTAACATATTATCAGCATGCATAGCATCATGATATCAACTTTCCTTGACTTATTCATAAGCATTTCAAGTAGCAAGTAGTTTATCCATAACTTCACGAATAGTAGGTTGTTTCTTAGGCATAACTATCATAAGTCGAGCATAACCCAAAGTAAGCATTGTCAGATCACAAAACATGCAATAAGTGAAATGATAGGGTTTCTTGGCCATGTCACTACTACACACCCATGTTCTTGCCTCTCCTGCTGCTTCCCTTAGAAATCTCTTGCTTGATCTGTGGTATAAGAAAATAAGACTATAAGCACGGAGGCTTAGTAAGACCCTTTTCCTACTCACAAAATCCATACGTCGTATAAACATGAATAAAATGCTTCAATCCTACATAACATAGCATACTTCTTATCATGAACATATACATAATCATGACATCATCGTTTTAGCATAACATAATAAAATCATGGCATCATAATTTAGCATGAACATAAATAAAATCATGGCATCATAATTTAGCATGAACATAGATATCATCATGGCATCATAGTCTAGCATGAACATAATTAAAATCATGGCATCATATTTTAGCATGAACATACATAAAATCATGGCATTATAATTTAGCATGAACATAAATAAAATCATGGCATCATAATTTAGCATGAACATACATAAAATCATGACATCATAATTTAGCATGAACATAAATAAAATCATGGCATCATAATTTAGCATGAGCATAAATAGAAATCATGGCATCACAATTTAGCATGAACATAATTAAAATCATTTGCATAAACATACTTTGCATTATCATACTTTGCATAACATACTTCGCATAAACATGTTTTGCATAAACTTACTTGGCACAAGCATACTTATCATAAACATAATGCATAACATGGATGGATGCATGGGCAAATGCATATACCGTAAGGATGCTTAGTTTTTAAATCATACATTTAAATACTTAAACATAATCATAACATTCATTGGGGCCCTAGCTTGTACCACATTCATACATTATATGCGTGCATCCCTAAGTAAATATAAGGTAGCTAATCTCGACCTACTAGGGTAAGGACAGCTTCATCGGTAGTCCCGAACCGTAAGGACAGCTTCATCGGTAGTCCCGAACCGTAAGGACAGCTTCATCGGTAGTCCCGAACCGTGGACAGCTTCATCGGTAGTCCAGAACTATGGACCTTATTCAGGTTCGGTACAAGCCCATTCTTAAAAATAAAATACTTTCACATGCTTCTTCATTCATAAAACATTCATAGCATATTCATTCATTCTTAATGCTTAACATCATCATTATGCCTTGAAGGCATGAACCTTATCTTCATTCATCATTTTCATTCCATATCATCATTATGCCTTGAAAGCATGAACTTTAACTTTATTCATCATTTTCATCCATAAACATGACATGCATACATATCATTCACAATTCATGGTATACATACATATTATTCATAAATCATGGCATACCTACGTAACCAGCATCTTAATTCATAAAAAAACATGCATGGTCATGGTACATAGGAAAACATGCCTAGATCTTTTCCTACATGATACATTTCCTTAGGTTCATGGCACATGATCTAAGCATTTATGAATCATCATACAAATGACCTATCATACAATTCATGTCCCATAAGCTAGGGTTTTGGTTGACATAAAATTCTTCCATCATAATTAAACATATCCATACATCTTAGTACCCTATAAACAAACATCCTTGTGGTCTTAACTCAACCCTAGCCCTAGGTTATGGCCTTGGCAAAAACCCTAAGGAAACCTAGGTCCATGGAAAACTTCATATGAATCACCTATATCATCTCATACAAACATACAATGCCATAGAAAACATTTGATCCCATAATTAAGGTTAACCCTAATCCTTTAACCCTAGATTTGCTCTTGGCCGAAACTCAAAGGGTCCCTAAAATTCATGAAAAAACTTCTTAAAAACACAATTACTATCCATCATGTCATAGGGGAACCAAAATTAACATGTTGAATGGTTAGATCAAGGTCCAACCATGGCTTAGGGTTCTTGGCCGAAATTCATAAGGGCTATTAATCATGTCAAAATTCATATGAATCACTACTAACATCACTTACATCATAAGAAGACTTAAGAACCATCATTTGAGAGTTAAAAAGCTAATCCTAGCCATGAAACTTGAAGGTGGCCGAAACCCTAAGTCCTTCTTCATGGATTTTCATCTTAGATCTCAAACCAAAAAGCTTAGATCATATCGATATCAAGAAAAACCATTACACCATAGGTGAGGGGGTCTTACCTTGGTTTACCTTGATTTTAGACCTTAGATGGGGAGGAGGATGAAGACCTTGTTGTCTCTTGACCACCCCTAGCCTTTGCAACCTTGTAAAAACCTTGGATCTTGGAAGAGAGAGACCCTCTTGTGAAGCTTTTCCAAAGGGAAACCTCTCCTTGAGGTTTCGGCTAGGATGAGGAAGGAAGAGGGAGAGGGAAGGACTTGGTGGAAGAAGCAAAGTAACCCCCCATGCCACCTCTTTATACCTCATTAAGGAGGCAAGTGAAGAGTCATGGTGTCTCTTCCCTTCATGACTCTTCATTTTCCCCTAAGCCTTAACCAAAATTCACTTCATCCTCTACTAGCACTCCCTTGCTAGGTGAATTGGTTAGTGCATGCATGGTTGTAGACTAGGTCCAAGGTTAAATCCTTGGTGCATGCACTTTATTTTTATTTTCTTTTTATTTCATTTTTTCCTGATTTTCGAAAATTCCCTAAAATTCACCCATAATCATGCTAAAATTCCTAATTACAAATTCTTTTATATTTATATTAAATTCTACCTAATTAAAACCCATTTTTGGAGCTCATATAAGGCCCATTAATACTTAGTTTCTCAATTTAAATGAGAAAATCATGGATTCCTAGGCTAAGGTTCGTACTAATATCTCTAGATCCCTCGAAAAATTATCCCGACATGATCAATATTTTAAAGAAAATATTAAGAAAATTTTCCGGGTCGTTACAATCAATCTCAAGGCAACCTGGGATGATCCATCATCCTTAGAGGAAGAAGAAGAGCAAGTCTCCCACTTTGCTCTTATGGCGCAAGACCACTCAGATTCATCAAGATGATGAAAGAAGCTCAAGCAGTGATGAGAGCGACTCCTCCTCTTCATCATCCGAGTCAAAGCTTCGACAAGTGAGGTATACCACTTACCCTCCTCTACTTTAGTCAAGATCATTTCTAGCACTAACATGGACTTAGCTAAAGCTAGAAGTAAGATTAAGGATCTAAAAGAAGAAATTGTCATGCTTAGAGTAGAATTTACCAAACTTGAAGAATTGCATGCTAGTTCTATTACATCACATGCTTCACATCTTGAAACTAAAAATAGGGAACTAAGGAAAAAGGTAGATGACCTCACAAAGGCCCTTAGGAAATTCCAAGTAGGATCTAGCAACCTAGATATGATAATCAACAGTCAAAGGGTTGTTTATAACAAGGCCGGTTTGGGATATAGGCCAAAGACAAAGGAAGTGGCCTTTGTATCACTCACCGGTAGAATTGGTGCATCTAGGAGACAAGGGGCTAAGGAAAACACCAAGAGGGCATGGGTACCTAAAAGATTTCTACATGATTCTTATGGATCAAAGATTTGGGTACCAAAAGAGTATGTTTTTCATGTTGTATAGGTAAAAGTGAAGGAGACCTCAACTATGTGGATAGTAGATAGTGGATGCTCAGGACACATGACCGGAGATGTGAGCAAGTTCACTACTATTAACTACTTAAGAGAAGGAACGGTCTCCTTTGGAAATAGTGGGTGATGTAACTCAAGGAGTAAGGACTAGGTCCTATTTTAGGGATCAAACTAGTCAAACAGCTCTAATCTCTCAATTAGAACCCAAGTCCATTGATGAAGCATTAGGAGATGTTGATTGGGTTTTAGCCATGCAAGAAGAGCTAAATCAGTTTGAGAGAAGTGAGGTTTGGGAGTTGGTTCCTAGGCCCAATGATTGCACCATTGTAACCACAAGATGGGTCTTTAGGAACAAACTAGATTACCAAGGAAAAATTACTAGGAACAAGGCTAGATTGGTAGTTAGGGGGTTTAACCAAGTTGAGGAATTAGACTATGATGAGACTTATGCCCCCTAGCTAGATTAGAATCTATTAGAATTCTACTAGCCTATGCCGCTCACATGGGTTTCACACTCCACCAAATGGATGTGAAGTCGGCATTCCTTAATGGGATCATTAAGGAAGAGGTTTATGTAGAACAACCCTCGGGGTTTGAGGACCCTAATTATTCAAGACACGTTTATAAATTAAGAAAAGTCTTATATGGATTGAAACAAGCTCCCCGGGCTTGGTATGAAAGGCTTTCTTCATTTCTAGTGTCTAAGGGGTTTAGGAGAGGAACAATTGACCCTACATTGTTCCTAAAATCTAAGGATAAGGACATATTTGTTGCCCAAGTCTATGTAGACGATATCATTTTTGGGTCAACAAATAATAACTTCTTACAAGAATTCATCAAGTGTATGGAAGATGAATTTGAGATGAGTCTTGTAGGAGAACTAACCTTCTTTTTAGGACTTCAGGTTAAACAAACTAATGAAGGTACACATGTCTTTCAAACCAAATATGCTAAGGAAATGTTAAAGAAATTTGGTTTAGAAAACGCTAAAGTAGCATCTACACCCATAGGAACCAATGTGAAAATGGATAGTGACCTTGAAGGGAAAATGGTAGACTCTAAGCAATATAGGAGCATGATTGGTAGCCTCCTATACCTAACCGCTAGTAGACCCGATATACTTTTTGCGGTAGGTATGTGTGCAAGGTACCAATCTTGTGCCAAAGAGTCCCATTTAGTTGTTGTCAAGAGGATCTTAAGGTATGTCCAAGGTACCCTCAATGTCGGACTTTGGTATCCTAGACCCCCTAGTGTTGATCTAATTGGATACACCGGCTCGGACTATGCGAGTTGTAAGCTAGATAGGAAGAGTACTAGTGGAGGGTGTCAATTCCTTATGTCTTCCTTAGTTAGTTGGAGTAGTAGGAAACAACCATGCATTACTCTATCAACAATGGAGGAGGAATATGTGGCAATGGGTGGGTGTGTTTCCCAACTCCTTTGGATCATGCACACCTTAGAGGATTATGAGTTACATTATACCAAGGTCAAAGTCTTGTGTGATAATGTAAGTACAATCAACTTGACCAAAAATCTGGTTCACCACTCTAGGACAAAACACATTGAAGTGAAACATCACTTCATTAGAGTCCATGTGGTAAGGGGAGACATAGAACTACACTATGTTAAATCAAAGTCGAACCTAGCCGATATCTTTACCAAGCCTCTTCCCGAATCGGAGTTTACATCCTTAAGAAGAGGCCTTGGAATGTGTTTTGTGAAAGTGAAGGATGAACTTTGAGACATTAGATTTGAAAAAGGGTGCTTGATCCATTAGGGTGATACATTTGGCTCACTTGTGCTTGTGGCACATTGTTGAATCATTAGAAGTATCAACATATGAAAACTAGACCAACTATGGGGAAGACAAGTGTTTAATCAATGGACACTTTGTCCAAAGATCATAGTTGGACATTTTAAACTTTTAAAAACCATTTTATGCTTTATATAATTTGCCATGCTTTTGAAAGTTATATGATTGCAAAATTAGATTGTAAGTTTGGTACAAACCTTAGTGGTTTTCAAAGATCTTAAATTTTTATCAAAAGTCATGCATGTTTGAAATTTTAAATGGACTAATATTTTTCCTTGATAGAGTATATCATTTCAAACATGTATGCAAAATTTTACAATTTTTGGAATTTTCTGGATTTTTCTGAAAGTTTCTGAAATTCGACAGAAAAGTTGAAAATTCAGACTGACAATGTATCAGTCGACTGCCCAATGGGCAGTCGACTGGCACGCTTGTTTTCAGATTCTGAGACCTTATTTCAGAAATCCAACTTTCTTTCATTTGATGCCATAGGATTGGGTTGCTTGGGGCAATCATTTTGATGGTGTCAAAGGGGGAGAATGGGCGGTTTAAGTAAGAATTTTGACTTGAAATGGATGGTTTAGGTATTTTGTCTAACTTAGACCTTGGATGATTAAAAATGGGGAGAAGACATGGATTAAGGGGGAGGTTACCTCTTAGGTTTTGATATGTCTTACATTTTTAATGGTGTTTAGTGTTACTTGGATTATGATTAGAATTGAAAATGGGAGAAGACATGGATTAAGGGGGAGGTTTCCTCTTAGGGTTGATATGTCTTATGCTTTTTCAATTGCTATCTTCTGCTATTGCTATTGTTGGCTGTTATTTATCTCTAAACATAAATATATTGCCACACATCAAAAAGGGGGAGATTGTTGAGGCAATCGACCCATAAATGATTGGAAGATCAAGGTTTTGATGTGTGTGTGTGAATATGTTTAAGGTTAGAGTGTTATGTTGTATTTGATGTGTGTGATTGAGTTTGTAGGACTTGGAGAATCACACATGGTGGACATATCCGAGGGACGAGAGCTGAGGGAGGAGAGCTCCAAGGGCAAGCCGGGAAGTGGACTTCAAGGGCACACGTGAAGAGTGGCATTGTAACGCCCGTTTTTTTTTCTATTCATATAGCGGCATTACGTTAACATGAGTAGGGCAGGTGGACATCATAATGCAGCTGAAAACATTAAACTTACACCTACTTGCACCTACTACCATTCCTAACATGATGACATGGGAACTTGGCATATTAACTTCATACTTAGCATCATATCATGTCATACTTAGCATCATGTCATAGAGTCACATAAGTCATCATTCAAGCACATAAGTAGCAAGGTAAAGTTCTAGCATAAGACGAGTAAACATATTGTCTTCTTGGCCAAGTCACTACCACACACATACATTCTTGTCCTCCTGCTGCTTCCTTATTGTCCCCTTGTGTGATCTGCGGTATAAGGAAATGAGACTATAAGCACACAGGCTTAGTAAGACTCTTTCATACTCACTAAAACCATTCATCACTTAATAATGAGCACATGAAACATTAACATACTTGGTGCTCTACTTAGAACATAAGCATCTAGGATCACTTAGCATATATTTGGCATGGCATGAACATAATCATAATAAACATTCTTAGCATGGCATGATACATGGCATAAACCTAAACACAATAAACATTCCTAGCATGGCATGACATAAACATAAACATAATAAACATTCTTAGCATGGCATGATACATGACATAAACATAAACATAATAAACATTCTTAGCATGACATGATACGTGGCATAACATAAACATAAATAAACCTTCTTAGCATGGCATGATACATGGCATAAACATAAACATCATAAACATTCTTAGCATGGCATGATACTTGGCATAAACATAAACATTATAAACATTCCTAGCATGGCATGACATAAACATAAACATAATAAACATTCTTAGCATGGCATGATACATGACATAAACATAAACATAATAAACATTCTTAGCATGGCATGATACATGGCATAAACATAAACATAATAAACATTTTTAGCATGGCATGATACGTGGCATAACATAAACATAAATAAACCTTCTTAGCATGGCATGATACATGGCATAAACATAAACATCATAAACATTCTTAGCATGGCATGATACGTGGCATAACATAAACATAAATAAACATTCTTAGAATAACATGATACATGGCATAAACATAAACATCATAAACATTCTTAGCATGACATGATACTTGGCATAAACATAAACATTATAAACATTCCTAGCATGGCATGACATAAACATAAACATAATAAACATTCTTAGCATGGCATGATACATGACATAAACATAAACATAATAAACATTCTTAGCATGGCAGAATGCATAACATGAATGAATGCATGAGTCTAATGCATATACTACATAAGGATGCTTAGCTTTTAAAATCATACTTTTAAATACTTAAACATAATCATAACATCATTGGGGGTCCGCGGCTTGTACCACATTCATACATCATAAGCGCGCATCCCTAAGTAAATACGAGGTAGCGAGCCCTGACCTACTAGGGTAAGGACAGCATAGTCGGTAGTTCTAGAACCGGGAAGTTCTTAAGGTGTCCATCCCTGTTGCACAGCTTCGGTAGTGCCAGAACCGTGGACAGCATAGTCGGTAGTCCAAAACTGGGGCGTTCTTAAGGTGCCCATCCCTTGGACCCATACTTCGGTCCGGTACAAGCCCATTCATTAAAGTAAAATACTTCACATGCTTCATCATTCATACATCATGGCATGCATCTTTATTCGTAAAACATAGCATGCATCTTCATTCATAAACATGGCATGCATCTTCATTCATAAAACATGGCATGCATATTCATTCATAAAACATGGCATGCATCTTCATTCATTAAACATGGCATGCATCTTCATTCATAAAACATGGCATGCATCTTCATTCATTAAACATGGCATGCATATTCATTCATAAAACATGGCATGCATCTTCATTCATTAAACATGATATATTTACATAGACCATTTTCCTAATCCATGGAGCTTGCATGGTCATAATACATAAGGTAAGCATTGCATTTCATACATAAGCATAGTATCTATCTCAAGCTTTCATAGTTAGGACTTCCATAAACATGTTACCTATTATCCAAGTGCATGGCATAGAACATAAAACATTCATATATAACCCTATTAAGCATGGCATAAACATACACACATGAAACATGGTACTTAAGGTTAGGGTTATTGGTAACATAATTTCTACCACATGCTTGAACCTATATATATATATATATATATATATATATATATACTTCATAATAAGCCATAAACAATCATTCTTCAAACCCTAACTCCTCCCATACCCTATTTATCTTGCTTGGCCGAAACTTACAAGGGGGAGTTCCATCATTCAAATAACATGTAAGGTAGCATAAGGAAAAGTAACAACCATGCATTACCTATAGGGTCATAAGAAGCCATTTAGGCACATGATTAGGGTTCACCCTAACTCCAAGCCCTATTTCCTAGGGTTGGCCGAAACATATAAGGGGCCATGGGTGCATGAATAAATTCATAGAATTTCCAATTAAAAATCTAACACCTTCCATACTATACCATAGGAGCCATTAGGACCCTTGCTTGAGGGAAGCCCTAACTCTTTGCCCTAGACCCCTACTTGGACGAAAGTTATAGGGTCACAAAGCCTTGTGAAAATTCACATAAGTCATCCTCAATCTCCCTTATAGCATGATAATACACAAAACACATACTTGAAGGTTTAGATCCAACCCTACCCATGGGTTCATGGTGTTGGCCGAAACCCTAGGAGATCCTAGGGTACCCCAAAATTTCTCCAAATCTCATTTTAACTTATATTCATCATGGAAAAATATTAGAAAGCATGAGTAATATTTTTAACATCATTTTGGACCCAAAAACCCTAGTGGCCGAAAGTTATAGGGTCACAAATCATGGTTTCTTCAATATCAATCCCAAAACCAACTTTACATCATGCTAAAAATCATAAAGGAACTATTATACCACAGGTGAGGGAGTCTTACTTTGGTTGATCTTGATTATGAACCTTAGATTTGGGAGAAGGATGAAGATCTTGTTGCCTCTTAACCACCCCTAGCCTTTGTACCCTTGTAAAAGCCTTGGATCTTGGAGATGGAGCCTTAGGTTAACTTTTTCCAAGGGAGAATCCCTCTTGAGGGTTTCGGCTAGGATGAGGGAGGAGGAAGAAGAAAAGTGGATTTGATGGAAGGAAGAATGAAACTCCCATTCCCCCTCTTTATAACACATTAAGGAGGGTAAGTGAAGAGTCATGGTTGGTGACTCTTCATTTTTCCTAAGCCTTAACCATAATCCACTTCATTTCCTCATAGCACTCCCTTGCTAGGTGAATTGGTTAGAGCATGCATGGTTGTACAAGAGGTCTAAGGTTCAATCCTTGGTGCATGCACTAATTTTCTATTTTATTTTTATTTTATTTTTCTATTATTTCAAAAATCCCTTAATTTACCTAAAATTCACCAATAATCATGGTACTAGAAAGCCCATATAAGGCCCATTAGTGCCTATTTCCCCAATTTAAATGGAAAAACATGGATTTCTAGGTTAAAATTCGTATTAATATTTCTAGGTCCCTCGAAAAATTATCTAGACATGCTCAATATTTTAAAGGAATATTAAGAAAATTTTCCGGGTCGTTACAATCCCCCATACCTCGTGAAAGTTCCTCCTCGAACTTAGAATAGCTCCGGGTACTTGCGCCTCATCTCGTCCTCGCGTTCCCAGGTAGCTTCTTCGAACCGTTGACTTTGCCATAGAACCTTGACTAAGGGTACTTCCTTACTCCTTAGCTTCTTGACTTCCCGATCCAAGATCTGGATAGGTCTGCTTTCATAGCTTAGGTCCTCCTGCACTTGTACTGTCTGTAGCTCGATCACTCGGTCCATATTTGGGATACACTTTTTAAGCGTTGACACATGGAACACATTATGAATGGCCGACATCTCTGGAGGCAGCTCCAGCTCATATGCCACCTTACCAACTCTTTTTAGGATCAGGTACGGCCCCACATAACGCGGACTTAGTTTTCCTTTCCTCCCAAATCTTGTCACCCCTTTCATAGGAGCCACTTTCAGGAACACCAAATCTCCAACATTAAATTCCAGTGGTCTGCGCCGGACATCGGCATAACTCTTCTGCCAGCTCTGAGCAGCTTCTATCCATTGTCGAATATTCTGTATGGCTCGGGTGGTGCTGTCAATGACATCCGTTGTGAGCCCCATGTCCTTCTTTTCACCACCCTCGTACCAACAGATCGGAGACCTACATCTCCTCCCGTACAAGGCTTTATAAGGTGCCATTCCGATAGTAGCTTGGTAGCTATTGTTGTAAGCGAATTCCGCTAAGCATAGATATCGACACCAGCTCCCTTTGAAATCCAAGGCACAAGCTCGCAACATGTCTTCTAGTACTTGATTCACCCGTTCAGTTTGCCCATCAGTCTGAGGGTGAAAGGCGGTGCTAAATCGTAATTTAGTGCAGAGAGACTTCTGAACACACTCCCAGAAATGCGAAGTAAAGCGACCATCCCTATCTGAGACGATGGTCTTGGGAACTCCATGAAGTATGATTACCTCCTTAACATATAATTGAGCCAGTTGCTCCATTGAATCAGTCATCTTGATTGCCAGGAAGTGAGCAGACTTCGTCAGCCTGTCCACAATTACCCAAATCGCATCATATCCATTCGTAGTCCTGGGAAGCCCTGAAATAAAATCCATAGAGATGTCTTCCCATTTCCACTCCGGAATTGCGAGTGGCTGCAGAACTCCTCCGGGTCGCTGGTGTTCTGCTTTTACTTGCTGGCAAGTCATGCAAGTACTAACATGCTGAGCCACATCCCTCTTCATACCGGACCACCAAAACTTCTCCTTCAGATCCTGATACATCTTGGTGGATCCTGGATGCATTGAATAAGGGGTTCCGTGAGCTTCTGCCAGTATTTCCCTTCGAAGCTCCGGATCATTAGGAATACATAGACGATCCCTAAGGTAGAGTACTCCCCCTTTGGCGATATGAAAACCATCGCCCTTCCCTTCTAGGATCTCCTGTTTTATTTTCTGAAGACTTAGATCACCATTTTGTTTGTCCAATATGTCCTCAAATAGCGTGGGTGATATTGTCATGGTGGAAAGTCGTCCAGAGATGACTTCGACCCCAAAATTCATAATTTCTTCTTCGAGTGGTCGGGGTAATACGACTATGGACATCAAGGTGGCACTTGAATTCCGGCTAAGTGCATCGGCCACTTTATTTGCCTTCCCTGGATGGTAGAAGATCTCTGGTAGAAGATCTCGCAATCATAGTCCTTCACCAACTCAAGCCATCGGTGTTGTCTCATATTCAGGTCTTTCTGAGTGAAGAA
Source organism: Boesenbergia rotunda (assembly GCA_024364735.1). Taxonomy (NCBI): domain Eukaryota; kingdom Viridiplantae; phylum Streptophyta; class Magnoliopsida; order Zingiberales; family Zingiberaceae; genus Boesenbergia; species Boesenbergia rotunda. The sequence continues at coordinate 86,977 of JAGFNQ010009140.1, read as the reverse complement.
ATATCGCAGACTCTGGTGGTCCGTATAGATCTTACACTGCGCTCCATATAGATAATGCCTTCATATTTTAAGAGCGAAGACCACCGCGGCCAGTTCTAGATCATGAGTGGGGTAATTCTATTCATATTCCTTGAGTTGTCTAGAGGCGTAGGCAATAACCTTTCCATTCTGCGTAAGTACCGCTCCAAGTCCCAGTTCGGAGGCATCGCTATATGTAACGCCCGCCCTTATATCTACTCTCGGGGCGGGGTTACGTAATAATTAATCATACTTATTTTTTTTTTCTTTCTACTAGCATGGCATTAAAACAACAATGCAAGGGCTTAAGAGAACTAGGTACTAAGCATGCTTGCAAAAATTATTAAGTGACATTATATAACATGATAGGTTCACATATTATTTCACACCATAATATAATCCAATAAATCAAGTATATGAAAATTCCAAGTGTAACTATTATCATGCAATATCAATCCTAATCACTATCATTCATTGTCAAGGAGCATAACATAAGCATAAATATGTAGATATAGAAATCTTTCTTCCCGAGCCACCACCCCACACATCTTCAGCCTCCTGCCTCTTCCTTCCATTTAAGTGTTATCTGCAGCATAAGACAACACATAAACTAGTAAGCACAATGCTTAGTAAGGATCCTGTCCTACTCGCAAAATCCGTGCGAAAGAGTATAACATGTACACATAATTAATCATAAGTATAAGTTCATCAAAGCATATCAAACATCTAAGTTTCTAAGCATGCAGTATCAAGTACCATAAGCATACTCTTCACATATAACAAATGTTTTCAATGAATGTTTTCAAAACAATTCCATAATGGTATTACTTAAAAATACATCCATATCATATTGGGCTCTGTTGTGTACCAACTATCGCGCGGAAACTATTGCGCGTTCCCTAATGAATTGGGGTAGCGAGCCACCAATTCATTAGAGCAGGACCCTTCCGTCCTACCGAAGCCACGTTAACATGCACCCCGGATTTATTTAACGACCCCCTTCCGAGTCGGGTACACAACTTAAAAAGTAAAATACTTATCATGCTTTTACATATATGCTAAGGAATACTCCATATTCACTCTTATGGGACACACCACTCTTCAAGGGTGCTCATGATCCCGTAGGGACACACCACACAACATAAGGGGTGCTCTTGATCCCATACTTATTTGAGTATCCCTTCAAGCATTTTAACATATCACATGTAATTTCATAAAGGTGCCCCCCAGGGGCTATAAGACATGCTCATATATACATCACATTTCATGCATGTCCATACATACATCATAGTTCACACATGTTCATATATACATCATATTTCATACTTGTTCGTACATGCATCATATTTCATACATGTTCATACGTACATACTATTCCATACATGTTCATACATATATCATATTCCATACATGCTCATACATATTACTTTGCTAACATAATCATGTCCCGTAGGGTAGTTTAGCCTTCACATATTATTCATGCAACTTATTAAACATAAAGCATATCATGAGATAATTATACAACCCTAAACCTTAGTCCTTCTAGGGTTGGCCGAAACTTAAGTATAGGGAAAATTAGGGTTTGAACTAAATATTCACACATACATTCATTCAAACACCTCATACATAAACATATCATAGCATGCTAACAATTAAGGTTTCCATATCAACCCTTCCATTTAACACCACATACATATACATATGATCATCCCCAACCATAAACATATATCATAGGGTAGTTTGACCTTTACAAACCCTAGTCCTAGTGGGTTGGCCGAAACATCAAGAGTAGGGAAATATTAGGACTTTTGCATTAATCATTCACACAACAATGATACAAACATCTTGTATACAATATCACACCATACACTAAGCATGAATATTTTCTAGGATAATTCAACTCTCCTTGACCCTAATTCATTGCCTTGGCCGAAACTTGTAGGATAGGGTAGGCTAGGTTTTTGACATCCAATCTTTACACAAACATTTACACAAATACTTTATCTACAATACTAATCATGGGAACACAATAGGATAGCAACCAACCCAAAAGCCCTTGCTTATTCCCTCTTGGCCGAAACATGTAGGGTACCAAACCCTAATTTGTGTCCTCTCAAAAATTTGGAAAACAACATACATCCATACCCTAAGTTCCTAGGGATATCCTCATGCATCAAGAAGCAACCAAAACCTATTTCATGGTGGTGGCCGAAAGTCTTATAAGGGAGGAACTCCCATTTTCGAAAACAAGAACACAAGGAAAACATGCATAAACCATTACACTGCAGGCGAGAGGATACTTACATCCTTTCGCTTAATTTTCTCCTTCTCTAACTTCTTAAGATGCCCTTGGTTGAAGGAAGGTGAGTGTTCTCCTTCCTAGTACTTCTATAGAACCCTTGGCCCTAGTAGAGAAAGCAAGGTCCTTGGTGAGATCTCCTTCTTTCCAAACCCCTAAGGTTGAAACCCTAGGTTTTCTTTTTCGAAAATGGAGAAGGGGAAAGCTTGAGTTTCGGTGGAGAAGTGAAGAGGAAGAAGAAGAGGAAGTTATTCCAACTTCCCTTTCCCTTATTTATACTTTTCTCATGAAGAGACATGTCTCTTCACTTTCCTCGCTTTAACAAGCATGTTCCTATTCTCTCCACAAGAAGCATGGCTTGGTGCATTGGTTATGACATGGCTAGTGCAACTAGGAGGTTCAAGGTTCAATCCCTGCTTCCTCCCTTCTATATTTCCTTTTTATCACATTTTGCACTAATCCAAGCCCATTAAGCCAAGCCCATCATGAAATCTCATAATATTAATTATATTCCATGAATTCATATATTTCATAATATTTCATGAATTCCATAATATTTCATATTTATGAATTCATGATATTTCATAATATTTCATGATACTATTTCATGAATTCCATAATATTTCATATTTATGAATTCATAATATTTCATAATATTTCATGATACTATTTCATGAATTCCATAATACTTCATATTTATGAATTCATAATATTTCATGATACTATTTCATGAATTCCATAATATTTCATATTTATGAATTCATAATATTTCATAATATTTCATGAATTTCACCATATTTCATATTCATGAATTTATATATTTCCTAATATTTCATATGGGAAATTTTGGGGCGTTACACTATATATGTCCAAGCTCTGATTACATTCCCAGCATATGATTGACTAGTGTCATCAATAACTCCATGGTATAAGTATATGCATATGTCATAATTACATACCTATTATATATTTATTTTTATTATGGGTAACCCAACAACAGTAGGTTTCCGAAATATCAGTTCTCCACCCGAGTTACGGATTATATCAGTTGTATGGTCATTATAGAATAGGTGAGTCCTATTTATAGTACGCACTCTCATATTATTATCATTTGCTTTATGTAATTTAATACCATTATGTGATATGATTGGTAACTCGTTGTTAATATCAGGTTCATGAACATAAGGTTGAATCACACTCACGACAAATTGTATTATGACTAACTTAGACCTTATTGGTTCACAAAAACTAACCGAACTCAACGAAATAGATGGGCTGCCATCATGCCCATAATAAACAACATCATGGCAGTAACTACCACTCCCTCGTTCATCTCCCCTTGGCCTGCCTCAGGATCTTCTACCGTCTCCATCGGATCCTCTTCCTCTATCTCGGGAACCTCCTCAGCCACTTCGAGGTCTTCCCCAAACATCCCGGGGTCTTCCTCAAACATCTCAAGAATCTCGGGATCTTCCTTAAGCACCTCGAGATCTTCCTCGCTCATCGGGTCATCCTCAAACATCTCGAGCATCTCGGGGGTCCTCCTCATACATCTCGGGATCCTCCTCGTACATCTCGGGGTCCTCCTCGTACATCTCGGGGTCCTCCTCCGAGTCCCCCAGGTCCTCCGGAAACACGTGATGAAGAAGTTTCCTGCATAATTCCGTATATGAGATACGACATCCATGCTGCCCCCAGATCTGATGAGCAGCCTCCCTCACCCGATTGGGCAATGAACGAAGTAGAGCTCCGATCCTATGATCATCCATGACTGGAAACCCTTCCTGCTCAAGTTTCCAGAACAGCCGATCCAATAACCCCATGTTGCCTTGAATTCCACGGGTCGGACTGTACTCAACTTCGTCTATTCGTCCCATCAGCTCGCGGCACCTCTCAGTGTAGTTCTCATGCAACATCTGGAATTGAAAAAAAATGACATAGTTAGTACTAAACCGACCAAGCCAGTACAGAACCATTTTTTTTTCAATTCGCAAATATATACAGAGAAAAAACACACGCAAATCGGTTTCTTCTACCCTAGTGATTAAAATATATAACCACTTTTCCTACCCTTAAATTCTAAATATTTGATTCATGAATGAAGATAAAATATCGTTCATAGTTACATATCCTAAAGTACTTTTCATCATAAACATCGTTCATACTTGCATATCCTAAAACCATAAAACACCCTAAAAGTGCTTACTGCTATAAGATACGTAAAGAGGTACTTACTTGGAAGCTGCAAGAAGAGAGCTTGATGTGTGTGTAGTGAGATGGTTACTGCTCTGATACCAACCTGTAACGCCCACTTTTTTTTTCTATTCATAAAGCGGCGTTACATTAACATGAGTAGGGCAGGTGGACATCATAATGCAGTGGAAAACATTAAACTTACACCTACATGCACCTACTACCATTCCTAACATGATGACATGGGAACTTGGCATATTAACTTCATACTTAGCATCATATCATGTCATACTTAGCATCATGTCATAGAGTCACATAAGTCATCATTCAAGCACATAAGTAGCAAGGTAAAGTTCTAGCATAAGACGAGTAAACATATTGTCTTCTTGGCCAAGTCACTACCACACACATGCATTCTTGCCCTCCTGCTGCTTCCTTACTGTCCCCTTGTGTGATCTGCGGTATAAGGAAATGAGACTATAAGCACACAGGCTTAGTAAGACTCTTTCCTACTCACTAAAACCATTCATCACTTAATAATGAGCACATGAAACATTAACATACTTGGTGCTCTACTTAGAACATAAGCATCTAGGATCACTTAGCATATATTTGGAATGGCATGAACATAATCATAATAAACATTCTTAGCATGGCATGATACATGGCATAAACCTAAACACAACAAACATTCCTAGCATGGCATGACATAAACATAAACATAATAAACATTCTTAGCATGGCATGATACATGGCATAAACATAAACATAATAAACATTCTTAGCATGGCATGATACATGGCATAAACATAAACATAATAAACATTCTTAGCATGGCATGATACGTGGCATAACATAAACATAAATAAACCTTCTTAGCATGACATGATACATGGCATAAACATAAACATCATAAACATTCTTAGCATGGCATGATACTTGGCATAAACATAAACATTATAAACATTCCTAGCATGGCATGACATAAACATAAACATAATAAACATTCTTAGCATGACATGATACATGGCATAAACATAAACATAATAAACATTATTAGCATGGCATGATACATGGCATAAACATAAACATAAATGGTACGTGGCATAACATAAACATAAATAAACCTTCTTAGCATGGCATGATACATGGCATAAACATAAACATCATAAACATTCTTAGCATGACATGATACATAGCATAACATAAACATAAATAAACATTCTTAGCATGGCATGATACATGGCATAAACATAAACATCATAAACATTCTTAGCATGGCATGATACTTGGCATAAACATAATCATTATAAACATTCCTAGCATGGCATGACATAAACATAAACATAATAAACATTCTTAGCATGGCATGATACATGGCATAAACATAAACATAATAAACATTCTTAACATGGCAGAATGCATAACATGAATGAATGCATGAGTCTAATGCATATACTACATAAGGATGCTTAGCTTTTAAAATCATACTTTTAAATACTTAAACATAATCAAAACATCATTGGGGGTCCCCGGCTTGTACCACATTCATACATCATAAGCGCGCATCCATAAGTAAATATGAGGTAGCGAGCCCCGACCTACTAGGGTAAGGACAGCATAGTCGGTAGTCCCAGAACCGGGGCGTTCTTAAGGTGCCCATCCCTGTTGCACAGCTTCGGTAGTGCCAGAACCGTGGACAGCATAGTCAGTAGTCCAGAACCGAGGCGTTCTTAAGGTGCCCATCCCTTGGACCCATACTTCTGTCCGGTACAAGCCCATTCATTAAAGTAAAATACTTCACATGCTTCATCATTCATACATCATGACACGCATCTTTATTCGTAAAACATAGCATGCATCTTCATTCATAAACATGGCATGCATCTTCATTCATAAAACATGACATGCATCTTCATTCATTAAACATGGCATGCATATTCATTCATAAAACATGGCATGCATCTTCATTCATAAAACATGGCATGCATCTTCATTCATTAAACATGGCATGCATATTCATTCATAAAACATGGCATGCATCTTCATTCATTAAACATGATATATTTACATAGACCATTTTCCTAATCCATGGAGCTTGCATGGTCATAATACATAAGGTAAGCATTGCATTTCATACATAAGCATGGTATCTATCTCATGCTTTCATAGTTAGGACTTCCATAAACATGTTACCTATTATCCAAGTGCATGGCATAGAACATAAAACATTCATGTATAACCCTATTAAGCATGGCATAAACATACACACATGAAACATGGTACTTAAGGTTAGGGTTATTGGTAATATAATTTCTTCCACATGCTTGAACCTATATATATATATATATATATATATATATATATATATATATATATATATATATATATATATATATATATATATATATATACTTCATAATAAGCCATAAACCATCATTCTTCAAACCCTAACTCCTCCCATACCCTATTTATCTTGCTTGGCCAAAACTTACAAGGGGGAGTTCCATCATTCAAATAACATGTAAGGTAGCATAAGGAAAAGTAACAACCATGCATTACCTATAGGGTCATAAGAAGCCATTTAGGCACATGATTAGGGTTCACCCTAACTCCAAGCCCTATTTCCTAGGGTTGGCCGAAACATATAAGGGACCATGGGTTCATGAATAAATTCATAGAATTTCCAATTAAACATCTAACACCTTCCATACTATACCATAGGAGCCATTAGGACCCTTGCTTGAGCGAAGCCCTAACTCTTTGCCCTAGACCCCTACTTGGCCGAATGTTATAGGGTCACAAAGCCTTGTGAAAATTCACATATGTCATCCTCAATCTCCCTTATAGCATGATAATACACAAATCACATACTTGAAGGTTTAGATCCAACCCAACCCATGGGTTCATGGTGATGGCCGAAACCCTAGGAGATCCTAGGGTACCCCAAAATTTCTCCAAATCACATTTTAACTTATATTCATCATGGAAAAATATTAGAAAGCATGAGTAATATTTTTAACATCATTTTGGACCCAAAAACCCTAGTGGCCGAAAGTTATAGGGTCACAAATCATGGTTTCTTCAATATCAATCCCAAAACCAACTTTACATCATGCTAAAAATCATAAAGGAACTATTATACCACAAGTGAAGGAGTCTTACTTTGGTTGATCTTGATTATGTACCTTAGATTTGGGAGAAGGATGAAGATCTTGTTGCCTCTTAACCACCCCTAGCCTTTGTACCCTTGTAAAAGCCTTGGATCTTGGAGATGGAGCCTTAGGTGAACTTTTTCCAAGGGAGAATCCCTCTTGAGGGTTTCGGCTAGGATGAGGGAGGAGGAAGAAGAAAAGTGGATTTGATGGAAGGAAGAAAGAAACTCCCATTCCCCCTCTTTATAACACATTAAGGAGGGTAAGTGAAGAGTCATGGTTGGTGACTCTTCATTTTTCCTAAGCCTTAACCATAATCTACTTCATTTCCTCATAGCACACCCTTGCTAGGTGAATTGGTTAGAGCATGCATGGTTGTACAAGAGGTCCAAGGTTCAATCCTTGGTGCATGCACTAATTTTCCATTTTATTTTTATTTTATTATTCTATTATTTCGAAAATCCCTTAAAAATTCCCTAATAATTATGTTACTATTTCTCATTAAAATCCCTTTATATTTTTTTAAATTTTTACCAATAATTCACCAATAATCATGGTACTAGAAAGCCCATATAAGGCCCATTAGTGCCTATTTCCCCAATTTAAATGGAAAAACATGGATTTCTAGGTTAAAATTTGTATTAATATTTCTAGGTCCCTCGGAAAATTATCTAGACGTGTTCAATATTTTAAAGAAATATTAAGAAAATTTTCTGGGTCGTTACAGGCATGGAGGCAATCCAAGGGAGGCTTGTGTGCGCATCCGAGGGATGATAGCCAGAGGAAGATGACTTCAAGAGGCAAGCCAAGGGAGCAGACTTGAAGGCATACGTAAAGGAGAAGGTTCGGAGTGGCTGGGACTAAGCTGAGAGGCATGGCAGTCGACTGGCCCAAGGGCAATCGACTGCCAAAACTCACAGAGAGTTTTCGGCCTCGGACCAGTCGACTGCCCCAGGGGCAGTCGACTGGTATACCTCGAAAACTAGCCGTTGGATACCAATTAATGCTAGGCCAGTCGACTGCCCCTGGGGCAGTCGACTGGTGTGGGGTTGGACAGACTGCGAGTTTGTCATATTCTCCTATAAAAGGAGGACCTTTTTGCACGTGGGCGGTACGATTCCATACTGTAACAAAGTGCTGCTCGACTGAAAAGTGATTCTTGCTTCCTCTCACTCATTCTACTTCATTCTGTAAAGAGGAAGATCACCACTGTAAAGGTTTCTCCACCTGAAGGAGGTTTTTCATAGTGAAAGTGGTGTTCGTGCGTGGATCCTTGGATTAGTCACCCATCTGGGTGGATACCAAGTAAAGTATTGTTGTTAGCATTGTTATTGTATTTTCTTTGCATATTATTGTTCCGCTGCGCTATCGACATTGTAGAGATCGAAAACGAAAAAGTGTTATTCACCCCCCCTCTAGCACGCCAAGACGATCCATCAGAGCTTACCCATGGAGAGTTTTTTTAGGGGATCTCTGATCTATATCCTCTGGCATTGGTTGACTCTGGTATGTACATTTCATAAAATTTAATCATATTTTTGATATCTCTATGAGATTGTATCTGCTTCTTCTATGGTGCTTGTATAGCCTTCTCATATGTCATGCATATTTATCTTTATATCTACTGAGTTCACTTGGACTCAACCACGTTTACCTTATTTTATGTTTTTAGGCTGATGTATTTAGAGTTGTCAGGAGAGAGCCTCATACCTAGTCCCACTTCTCGTTGAGTAGACTTTGTTTTGGTATATGTATTGCAGATGTTTCTTTTGTATTTTTATCTTATTTTTTGGGCATGTATCGATACTTTATACTGTTGTGTGCCCCTGAGGGGCTTATGTATTAGTTTTTTTGTCATAAGTCAGATCGGTCCATAGTCAATTATGTTTTTGGTGAGATTTATGTAGTGGTTGTTTCTTTTATTTGTTGATTCCAACCGTGTTGGTTATAGTTGTGTGTTGGCCGTGTAGGCATTATATAAATGTCTCAGATTGTCTATCATACAGGGGAGATATTATTCGTTTACCATCGGTTATGCGGGTCCCTGGGGGCGTGACATGGCCTGCCCATGAAGTCGTCGATGGAGAGCTCCGGAAACCTTCAAACGGGATGAGTCTTGTTGAATTAGGCTTCCGAAGTGCATTTTTGCTCCAAAATGTCTCTGCATTGCATCTTGTCATGAAGAACAAGAAAAGAGCACACCTCTATACAAAGAGAGTAATTATGTTGATAAAAGATAAACAGAGATGTGAGCATGTAAATCATAAACAATCAATACATGTGAATGTGCATCAAATAATACCTAAAAATGTATACAATCTATATGCATCAATAGACTCCCAGAGTGGAGTTGTGAGGTCGTGTCCCAATTCAAGACAAACCTTACGCATGGATCCAGCTAAAAAAACCAACGAATGTTTCTAAGTTGAGGTCAAAACTATCCTAGCAGTTATACTCTTGCATTTATTTTATATATTATTTAACTCTATTTTATAGGACTTCTATTATTATTTTACTGCCTTAATTTTGTTTTGAAGATAAATAATGTTCTACCTATTAGGTTGATCGAGGGTTCAGTCAACTGATAAATAGGATTAGTTAACCAAACCACCCAACGGGGCACATATTAGATCGTAGTCTAGCCAAAATGGTATAGAGTATATTTAGTCGATGGATAAATGTTATCAGTCAACTGTTTCTGTTAAATACCGGATTTTAAAAAGGGTTGAAAAGGTAAGAATTTCGAAAATAGGGACCTAGTTGGAATTTACTGAAGTTGTTGGGTTTATTTGCAAAAAGCCATAAATTAAGTTATATAAAAAGCCCCTAAAGCCCTTTTTACCCGTGATCAGTTTTCGACTTTTCCCCGAGCAGTTCCACGCCGCCGACCTAGTCGCCGCAGCCGCACGCGCCGCAACCAGCGACGTCGTCGACCAACCCGCACTCTTCCGTTTGTTCTCCTTCCCTTCTTCTTCTTCTTCGTTGGTTTCGCCGCCGAGCCAAGCCCTAGCCGTCGCTTCTGCCTGGACGCCGAACCCTAGCCGGCGCCCAACGCCGCAACGAGTTCTTCTTCTTCGTCTGGTTCAGCGCACACGAAGGAGGAGTTCGTGGTTTTTCATTCCTCTTCCTCTTGCAACTGTGAAATTGTCGGCCCTTTTCTCTCTCGCGAATTGCAACCACCGCCTGAACCGTAGGAGCTACCGTCGAAGAAGGTGAAGCTGTAGGGTAACGAAAGTTTGGCTTGAGTTCTTTTTGTGTTGTTTGTTCAAATCAACTAGGTTAATCAATTATGCTATCCTTTGGCCGAATTGGTTTTGGTTGTAGATGGGTGATTAAGTTTGCTGCTAATACTACGATTATGAATAATTTTCTATCTGTTGTATTGAGAAAGATAAGGCTCTCTTTAATTGTAGTTAGGCAGTTAAACAACGTTATTTATGTTGTTGTGTAATCTATAGGATGAGGAGGATGGTTATTCAGTGTTGAATTGGTGTTTTGGGTTGTAGAGGAACCATGTGATATCCTGAGTAATTATTTACGTTATTAATTTGGAGATGTTTGGTTGTTGTCCTATATTGTGTTGTGGACACTTGATTTAGTTCGATAGCTAGGAAGTTCTAGAATCTTGGGAATTTATGTTATAATTGGGATGAATCCTACTCACGCTTAATATTTGTTTAGTTAAGTTAATAATTTTATAAATAGCTAAATTTAGTCCTTGATACAGGACCTTGACGTTGGCCTCGTTCAGTTAATCGTGGAAGGTTCTCTCATTTACGTTCTACAAATAAAGGCGGGTATTTCTCCTTTGTACTCGAGTAGTTTCGTTTAACTTAAAGCATGGCTATATTATGACTGATAGGTTGCTTGACCTTGTTCTTTGTCGTTATTTAAAACATCGCCATTGAGACTTACTCTTCGTTGATCTTTGAGAATTCCAAATTCGTTTCTGTACAGTCCTCTATTGGTTTTCTGTTCTGTAAAGTACCGCTTGTACGCGAGTACTTAGAAGTCCATTAAACACAGATAGGTTTATTTGGCATTAGAAATACCCTACCTAGTAGTGTAGGTGCATAATCATTGGTTTTTGATTTCCGGTTGATTGTATTGATGCATCGTGTATTTGTTAGACTTTATTGCATCGCTGTTTCTTCGGTTGTTTGTGCATCGTATAGCATGCACCATACTTGCACGTTGCATACTAACGACTTTTAGGCTTACATTTGGTTAAGCCGTCGTTAGTCATATTGTTGCTTGATTAACTCAACCACTTGTTATCGTGGTAGTTATTAGAGTGCGAGCACCTGTCCTGTTATGCCAAACAGTCACACCCTCACAGTTGTTTTTAGAGGGATGAGCCGTTGGTGGCTCACCCTCACCGTTGTTTGTTTTTGAGGGATATTAGAGCAATTGATAGCTCCCCCGATGTACCGTGGGTCTGGAGTGTGGACTCCCCAGCATCCTATCCACTCAACCACGCCTTATGTGGTATTATTGTTGTTGTTGGAGTGGTACAGTTGTCACAGCCCTACCCACTCGGTCACACAGATGGGATGTGTTGACGGCTTGACTGGCGTCAGGGGTGACACATGTCATTGCATCATGTGCATACGTATTTCTTTTATGCATTTGCTTGTGTTTGATGTACTTATATGAGCTATGATTGTTGCACATGTTTGACATGCATGTATATCTTGATATTATTGTTGTTGAGTTGTTCTATACCTGCTTAGTCGTTATTCGGACTTTATACCTTGTCGATTTACATAGGTTATGCATGATTAGGTTTCTATATTTCCTTATGGACTGTACCCTATTGGAATCTCTACTTGCTTATCTTGTATTATGCCATGCTTATTGTCTACTCATATACCCGCAGAGTCCGCCCGGACTCACCACCCCTGCTTTCTTCTTTGTTGTTTCAGATAGCAGGTAGACGTATCTCTTGGAGCCAGGAGAGGATCCAATTGCCAGTCCGCAGTGTTGAGTTGAGTTAGTCTTCCGTATTTGGTTTAGTTATTTATTTCAGTACTTGGAGTTGCATTTTATTCTTTATTGAGTTTTGTTGCTATCAGAGTCTTTTGCGTTCTCTTAGATTGTAGTTATTTTCTGTTTAAGGTGGCTGAGCCACCCGTTATCTTTTGAGTTAATATAAATTGCGTGGTTGTGATTTCTATATATTATTGTGATGCCAGCCGCTTGTGGCTGAGCTATATTGAGGAGATATGATGTATAAATTGCCCCATATTGTTCGCCGTACAGGGGAGATGCTGCCCGATTTTCAAGCAAGCATGTGCCTCTGGGGGCGTGACAATTTTTGGTATCAGAGCGAGGTTTGCGAGTTCCTTTGGGATCTGTGGACTTTTACGATGTTATTTTTGGTGCGTCAGTTCATCCATGTTTTGCGATGTTTTGGTGTCTGTGGGTTTACGGAGTTGTTTTACGAGGTCAATCTGTATGTTACAGATTTGTTTATTTTGCGGAGTCTTTTTCTTGAGGGTTGACGAAGTTGTTTTGTTATATGACGTCTATCGGTATTTTACGGATTTATTTTTCGGAGTCATTTTCTGGTTATGGTTGTGATGGGACTTGGCGACAACGGACTTCTCCCGGCGACGAGCAAGGTATATTTTTGATGATTCTCCTATCCATTGTATATATTTCTTTGTTTAAGGTTGTATAGACATATGCTAGATTATGTTGGACCTTCAGTGGTCTTTCATCTTTCCTTTCTTTCTCACATCCATGATTGAGAAGTTCCACATCTGTGACTTGTTCAGGTCATAACTTCTAATCATGCATGATTCTGTTGATCCACCTATTTCTACCTGTATCATTTTCGATCCGTATTCGTTTTCTCACAAGTTCTATCTCAATTGATTGAATATAAGCAATCATGTACCGTTCTTGAACGAGTAAACTACAACACAACAGTGCTAGATTAGCTTCAAGCTTAACAATTAGTAGTAGAAAAGTAAACATCTACCAACTCAACATCTCTAGCTTTAGGAATTTCATGTTAATTGGCCTATGTTTATGCACAGGTGTCCCCTAAGTGAAATCTTGTGCTGGAGAAGAGAAGTTATAAGATAGAACTCTAAGGGAAGAAGCTGGCGGGGTTGTCTTCAATGGTCCCTTCCATGGTCTTGGGATAAAATACAATGGTTTTCAAGCGTAATCATGTGGACATTGACTTTTATATGTCATTGGCATTATACGTGGCATCAATAAGGCTTTTAGATTATATGCAGGAGGTAGTTGAGCCTTTTCAGCTATATGGGATTATACTTGATATTTGACCGTAAATTAGCACGAAAGTTAGGCTTATGTTAATGGTTTCAAACAATGGAAAACACCATTGAAGTCAGCTTAAGCGGGTGGCCAACAGGTGTTATAAAATCATTGGTGGAAAACCTCGAGTTTTTCTTCATTCTTATGTTCATTAGTGGCACTATTATGAGGGAAATTGTAGGGAATACATCTACAATGCCATGTAGGATAAAATGCAAGATGATGACTAAGTTACTACTAACTGGTACTAGTTCTTTGGGTTTCTACTTGTCTTTCATTGTAGAGTTATGTGGTGATTGGTACAGTTAGTTCCAGACTATATCTGGAACCATAATTATACCCATAATTGAGCTGTTGATCCACACTTGAGAATCTAGTTAATAATGTTTGCACCTCATGCCTATATCAATCTATAAGGGATTTAGTTTATTTTTGTTAGTGAATCTTGCTCAAAACAGTTGGTACATTAGTTTGGTTTCAAAGTATCGGCTTTGTTGTATGGCATAGGAACATGTAACTTTTTGGTTATATTGTTAAATATAATACATGATTAAAATTTGACCATAGTGGAGATTTGAGTTGATGGGGTATCTATAAGACTCTTAAACCTCAAGAAGGGTTGTTACTTATTTTGTTTGTTTCTTCATATGTTTGCTATTTGATAATAGTATTAGGTATTTTCTTTTAGATATTAAACCAAATTGGTCCTAAGTTATCAATTCACCCTCCTCTATCTTTTCAACACCCAAAGTAGATATGCATTTGTTATCAATAATGAATATTAGTCTGTCAATGCCTCCTTGGGATCCAGGGGATTGTGACATTTGACTATAGAGGTCTCTAGCTAAATCACAATGGATCTCTTACTGCACTAACAAAAGGCAAGCTTCTCAAACCCACAACAAAACTCTTATGTATAAGACCAAAGTAATTCACTAATATCAGATCTAGTCAAGACTAAGTTATAGAAAAAGCCTCATTAAGACGCAAGATTAATGCAAACCAAACATTAAATTGGACTCATCCTGCGAGAAAGCAAAGTTGATCTAAGAATTTCCAATGAAAATTTTAAATGAAGTGTGTCTAAGAAAGCCTCCACGGTGATAATCCATTTGAATTAAAACTTCTCATTCTCACCACTAATGAGCAAACGTTTAATAATAATAAGTAATCAAGTATACTATACAAATATAATCGCCTCCGATGTAGATTCAATTCATGCTTTATGTGTAGGCTGTAAGAAATTTGTCGACTAAGCATGTTTGATATCAATATACCATATTGCTTCTAAACATAATTCTGAAAACCTAATATGTGAATTTGTAATTTTATTATATCTGTATTGGGTTAAACATAGTATGTTCTCCCTTGCTAAGCATACTCAACTTCAAAAAAAAATCCTTTAAGAAAGAATCATAGTTTGTATACAATGATATCAGTTTTATAGCTCAGTGACAGAGTCTCTTTTGATTTCTTATGATCCTTTGAATAATAATCAACATGAAAGAAACTCTTTTTACCGATAAGTAAAGCCAAATTTTGATAAATATATTTTATTTGTCATTAGCATCTAGGTGATAGGGGCAATACAATTATAAATGCCACATATTGCAAAGAATAGAACATTGATACCATAAACATTCTGGATTAAAGATCACACAACCCTGCTATTCTCTTAGAATCTATTATTTTATCGGTTTCCAGGTACCACCAATACATTGCAATTTCACACATTTTAATTTACTACAGACAGAATAGTTAACAGCTTGTAAGACATTTTGCTATAGACTGATGCAGAGTCAATGAAAGAGGTTTTGCCTTTGTAAATGTTATGATTGGTTAACTTTGAAAATTCACAAGATTTTATGTCAATGAGAAATGTATTTAAGTTAGGGAATTTGTTTTTATTTATTAAAACACACAATAGGATATCATTAGTCGAGTTCGTTGTACGATGCACTTATTCTACTATTGACTGATGTAGTATCAACAGAAAGAAGTTTTTTTTCAAACTGTTGTGATTGATTAATGATTATCTTTTGAAAGTTCAAAGCATTCCCTTTCAGTTCCTGCACAATCTCCCAATTGCCTGAGGCTTAGATATTAGCCTTCCAGCGGTAACCAGGATAACAGCATCAGTTTGCCAGTAGAAAAAAAAAACATTTAGGTTAGGTAAATTAGGTAATAGCTTTTAAGATCCACACATCCTGCTATTGGCTGTTGTTAGGAAAGAAGCTTTCGCCTGGGAAACTGTGATGATTGGTTATCATTTGAAAATTCGCAGTACCTTTCAGTTTCAGCATAGCAGTTGCAGAAGGTTAACTATACTTCAGTATCAATAACATGTCCCACTACTACCTAAGTTTGCTTTCAACATAGAATTACAAATTAACAAAAATTATTATGGACATAACTATTCACTGGTTGCTAAAAGTTCCTTTAGGAAGTAACGCATTGTTACTTAAAATTTACTTAAGTAGGTGGTATGATTAGGATTTATTTTAGTTATTAGTTATGTGTAGATCAGCTGTGCCTAGCATATTAGTCTTCAGTTTACCAACATCAACAGATGGTCGAAGCTACAAGTTATCAGACTCAGCAGATGGTGGGAGCTCCAGCACCTCAGACTATGCAGCTAGCAGCAATTCAGATGATTCGGCCACTGCCTCTTCAGACGATGCCACCATCAGTTACAGAGATGAACCAGGATTACACGCTCACCAGAGAGAAGGCACAGCAGATCGATGTATTGATTTTCTGAGATATTAAAGAGTTGTAAGGTATCTACGTGTAGGTCACTGCTTGTAACTGGGTAGCTACCGTTAGAGAGATGTTGGACATTTCCTAATATGGTAGATAACGCAATTGACTCGCAATCATGGTTGAGGTTAACCATGAGAGATACAGACCCTTAGAATTCTTTATTAGCGATCAGTATCACCTATGAAAGGGGTGAAGAGGTGTCGATCACACTATAATCAAATGCGACTTACGTGGAGATGCCCATGCGCACAAGGAGCCTCGGTAGAATAAGACAGTTCGATTGGTCAAAGTTGGTTGGCAGCACCATTCTGATGAGGAAACTACTTGAGAGCTCGAGGATACGATCAGAGCTCGCTACCCTCATCGGTTTACTTGAGGTGCGTATGGTTGGTCTTCATTTCGTATTTATATTATAGTTGAGGTGTGATACCTGTTGTGGTTGATTAGTATTTGTTTTGGTTTGTTAGTGAAATTTGGGGATCAAATTTTGTTAGTGGGGGAGAATGTTAAATACCTGATTTTAAAAAGGGTTGAAAAGGTAAGAATTTCGAAAATAGAGACCTAGTTGGAATTTACTGAAGTTGTTGGGTTTATTTGCAAAAAGCCAAAAATTAAGTTATATAAAAAGCCGCTTAGCCCCTAAAGCCCTTTTTACCCGTGATCAGTTTTCGACTTTTCCCCGAGTAGTTCCACGCCGTCGACCTAGTCGCCGCAGCCGCACGCGCCGCGACCAGCGACGCCGTCGACCAACCCGCACTCTTCCGTTTGTTCTCCTTCCCTTCTTCTTCTTCTTCGTTGGTTTCGACATCGAGCCGAGCCCTAGCCGTCGTTTTTGCCTGGATGTCGAACCCTAGCCGGGGCCCGATGCCGCAGTGAGTTCTTCTTCTTCGTCTGGTTCAGCGCACACGAAGGAGGAGTTCGTGGTTTCTCTTTCCTATTCCTCTCGCGACTGTGAAGTTGTCGACCCTTTTCTCTCTCGCGAATTGCAACCACCGCCTGAACCGTAGGAGCTACCGTCGAAGAAGGTGAAGCTGTAGGGTAACGAAAGTTTGGCTTGAGTTCTTTTTGTGTTGTTTGTTCAAATCAACTAGGTTAATCAATTATGCTATCCTTTGGCCGAATTGGTTTTGGTTGTAGATGGGTGATTAAGTTTGCTGCTAATACTACGATTATGAATAATTTTCTATCTGTTGTATTGAGAAAGATAAGGCTCTCTTTAATTGTAGTTAGGCAGTTAAACAACGTTATTTATGTTGTTGTGTAATCTATAGGATGAGGAGGATGGTTATTCAGTGTTGAATTGGTGTTTTAGGTTGTAGAGGAACCATGTGATATCCTGAGTAATTATTTACGTTATTAATTTGGAGATGTTTGGTTGTTGTCCTATATTGTGTTGTTCACACTTGATTTAGTTCGATAGCTAGGAAGTTCTAGAATCTTGGGAATTTATGTTGTAATTGGGATGAATCCTACTCACGCTTAATATTTGTTTAGTTAAGTTAATAATTTTATAAATAGCTAAATTTAGTCCTTGATACAGGACCTTGACGTTGGCCTCATTCAGTTGATCGTGGAAGGTTCTCTCATTTACGTTCTACAAATAAAGGCGGGTATTTCTCCTTTGTACTCGAGTAGTTTTGTTTACCTTAAAGCATGACTATATTATGTCTGATAGGTTGCTTGACCTTGTTCTTTGTCGTTATTTAAAACATCGCCGTTGAGACTTACTCTTCGTTGATCTTCGAGTATTCCAAATTCGTTTCTGTACAGTCCTCTATTGGTTTTCTATTCTGTAAAGTACCGCTTGTACGCGTGTAACAACCCGGAAAATCTTCTCAATATTTTCTTTAAAATATTGATCATGTCTAAATAGTTTTTGAAGGAGCCTAGAGATACTAGTGCGAACCTTAGCTTAGTTATCCATAATTTTCTCATTTAAATTGAGAAGCTAAGTACTAATGGACTTTTCTAAGACCATGGTTATTAGTGGATTTTAGGTGAAATTTAATATAAATATAAATGAGTTTTAATTAGGAATATTTGCATGATTATGGGTGAGTCTTAGGGGAATTTTCGAAAATAATATAAAAATAAAATAAAATAAAATAAAAAAATAAACTGCATGCACCAAGGATTGAACCTTGGACCTATGGTACCACCATGCATGTACTAACCAATTCACCTAGCAAGGGAGTGCTAATATAGGATGAAGTGAATTTTGGTTAAGGCTTAGGGAAAATGAAGAGTCATCAAGGGAAGAGACACCATGACTCTTCACTTGCCCTCCTTAAGGTGGTATAAAGGCAATGAGAGAAGTGGCATGGGAGTTACATTTTCCCTTCTCTTCTTCCACCAAAGTCATTCCTTTTCTCCTTTCTTCTTGCTCTAGCCGAAACCCACAAGGGTTCTCCCCTTAGGAAAAATTTCGCCAAGGACTCCATCTTGAAAACTCCAGGCTCTCTACTAGGCTACAAGGGCTAAGGAGAAGTTTAGAGTCAAGAAGGTTCTTTCTATTTTTCTATTCAAGGATTATATCCAAGATAAGAGAAGGTAAGACCCCCTCACCTGTGGTATGATTGTTCTTTGATGCTTAACAAAGATTTAGACTTTTGTTTAAGATTTAAAGTTGAGGAAACCATGAAGGGGAGCCACTAGGGTTTCGGCCAAGGTTGATGGTTGGGTTTAGGGATGATGTAAACTCTCTTTTATGAACTTGAATGTTTTATTATGATATGTAAGACATAGATCATGATGTAGGGAAAGTTTTTGGCACCCTAAAGCTTCCTAGGGTTTCGGCCCATGTTAACATAGGATGAGGTCTAACCTTTCAAGCATGCTATTATGTTTTCTATGGTTTAATGGATCTTAATGGTGGATGATAGGAATTTTTTTTCATATATTTGTGACCCATTAGGGTTTCAGCCAAAGACAAATAAGAGGGCTAGGAAATAGGGATGGCTCCAATTATGGGGTCAAATAACTTACTATGACATTGTATGAATGTATGAGTTCTTCATTTCCTATGGACCTTTGCATGTTGCTTGAATGATGGGGTCTTTTCCCCTATTGAACTTTCAGCCAAGAGCATAAGTTAGGGCTTGGGTTGGGTTAAGTTTCAAAAGAGACTTGTTTATGGGTCACTAAGATGTATGTATATGATTAAGTATGTTGTAGGAACTTGTATGTGACCTAAAACCTAACTTCATGTAAAATGTGCCCTGCCCTTGTATAGTAGGTCAGGTGCTATGATGATTCACAAATGTTTAGACCACGTGCCATGAACCTAGGGAAATGTATCATGTATGAAAAGATCTAGGCATGTCTTCCTAGGTACCATGACCATGCATGTTTTATGAATGATATGTATGTATGTCATGCTTATGAATGATATGTATGTATGCCATGCTTTATGAATGATATGTATGTATGCCATGTTTTATGAACAATATGTATGTAAGCCATGTTTTATGGATGATATGTATGTATGTCATGCTTATGAATGATATGTATGTATGTCATGCTTTATGAATGATATGTATATATGCCATGTTTTATGAACAATATGTATGTAAGCCATGTTTTATGAATGATAAGTATGTATGCCATGCTTCATGAACGATATGTACGTATGTCATGTTTAAGAATGAAGATGATGAACGAAAATGATAACCATGGCCCTAAGACAAAATGATGTAAGCATGACATACCTTATGAATGAAGATAATGAATGATGATGGATGTTCATGCCTTTAAGGCATCATGATGTTAAGTATGAATGATGAAATGTTAAGTATGTTTATGTCATGCTAAGGGATGGGCACCTTAAGAATGCCTCGGTTCTAGACTACCGTAGCTGTCCACGGTTCTGGAACTACCGTAGATGTTCCTATTCTTATGTCAAGTTTCATGAAACAAGAATATGTTTATGCTAAGAATGTTCTATGAATGATGAAGCATGTGAAGTATTTTATTTTTATGAATGGACTTGTACCGGACCGAAGTAAGGGTCCAAGGGATGGGCACCTTAAGAACGCCCCGGTTCTGGACTACCGAAGTTGTCCACGGTTCTAGGACTACCGTAGCTGTCCAACAGGGATGGACACCTTAAGAACGCCCCGGTTTTTGGAACTACCGTAGTTGTTCATACCCTAGTAGGTCAAGGCTAGCTACCTCGTATTTACTTAGGGATGCGTGCTTATGATGTATGTATGTGGTACAAGCCGGGGACCCCCATGATGATATGATTATGTTTAAGTATTTATAATTATGATTTTCAAATTAAGCATCCTTATGATATATCCATTTGACTCATGCATTCATTCATGTTATGCATTATACCATGATAAGTATGTTTATGTTTATGTTTATGTTCATGTTAAGAATGATGCCATGATAAGTATATTTATGTTTATGTTCATGTTAAGAATGATGCCATGATAAGTATGTTTATGCTTATGTTCATGTTAAGAATTATGCCATGATAAGTATGTTTATGCTTATGTTCATGTTAAGAATTATGCCATGATAAGTATGTTTATGCTTATGTTCATGTTAAGAATTATGTCATGATATGTATGTTTATGCTTATGTTCATGTTAAGAATTATGCCATGATAATTATGTTTATGTTAAGAATTATGCCATGATAAGTATGTTTTATGCTTATGTTTTTATGTTAAGAATCATGCTATGTTAAATGCTCATATGCTTATGGTTTATGTTAAGAATATACTTATGTTTTATGTTAAGAATCATGCTAGGTTAAATGTTCATATGCTTATGATTTATGTTAAGAATATGCTTATGTTTTATGCTAAGAATAGGCTTATGTTTTATGTTCAGAATTATGCTATGTCAAATGTTTCATATGTTTATGTTTTATGTGACGTATGGTTTTTAGTGAGTAGGAAAGGGTCTTACTAAGCACATAGCCTATGTGCTTATAGTCTTATGTTTCTTATACCGCAGATCAAGCAAGAGGTTATTAAGAGAAGCAGTAGGAGGGGCAAGCACATGTGTGTGTGGCGGTGACATGGCAAAGGATTCTTTTATTTACACATATCGTATATCTTGGGTTTTGAAATGCCTCCTTAGATTCTATGCTATGCTTATAATGTTTATGCCTAATGAATGACTTAAGACTCATGATGTTTATGGATAAGTTACTTGCTACTTATGATGATTATGAATAAGTTATGGGATGGATATATCATGATGCTATGCATGTCGTTAATATGCTAAGTCCAATGACACCAGGTTCATGAATGATAATTTAGGCATGTATAGATGATTCATGTATTAGTTGCATGGTTAAAAGCATGTGTATAAGAAGAAGAAAAAAAAATCATTCCGCTGCATTAAGATGTTTTATATGTACATGTATGTCTAGCGTAACGCCGCTTTCTCGCCACACCATAAGGTGTGGGAAAAAGGCGGGCGTTACAGGTTGGTATCAGAGTCATTTGCCATCTCACTACACACACATCAAACCTTCTTCCTGCAGCTTCCAAGTAAGTACCTCTATGCATATCTTATGTTCTTTTATGATTCTGGAATATGCACGTATGGATGATACCTTATGATTCTAAAATATGCAAGTATGGATGATATCTTATGATTCTAGAATATACAAGTATGAATGATGCCTAATGATGGAAAGTACTTTAGGATATGAATGATGTCTTATGATGGAAAGTACTTTAGGTTATGTAACTATGAACGATACTTTATCTTATTTCTATGAAATCAAATACTTTAGGATTTGATATGCAGGTAGGAATAACAATAACTTATATTAGCCTTACTTGCCTTTTATATGTGAGTGATAGTGAGCGAGAGTGATCCGTGGAGATTTAACTTAAGTAGCTGTAGTCATGTGGAATGAATATAGTAAATGATTGAGTGGTGGTGAAACGGAGTAAATTGAAAAAGAAGAGCAAGTAGATGTAAGAGGAGGAATGTGTAAGTAATGAGGAGATTATCTGTATAAGTGTCATGACTGTCTGGAATTAAGAAGAGTTGTGAACCAAAGCAAGTTTGTACTGTTGATGAAAGACGTATATAAATATTTAGCGATGAGCCTAGAGTAAAGAGAGGATAGTGCTTTATTAATGGAGACTTATTATCTATAGTATTAAGGGAGTAGAGTATTTAGTGTAGGTATTCTAAGAGATTATAGTAGTTATGAAATGAAGACTTAGTGATGTATATCTATTAGGAACAGATTAAGGTGTTAAGTTATTTGACTTTTAAACAGATATATATAGTAGTAGCAATGGAGTAATATTCTTGATATAAGAAAGAGAGAGGGTAAGAAATAGATATGCAAAAGAAAGAGTGATAGAGATCAGCGAATAAGACCTTAGCTATAACTCTGTATGAAGGAACTAGATGTTAAGGTTATCAAAGGCAAGAATGTAGTAAGAACTCTAGGTCAAGCAAACTTACTAGGTGAAACGATCTAATAAAGTATAGATTTTGAAAAAAAGATTGATATAGGAATATTTTATAAATTCTTGTTAGAAAATAAATAATGAGAGAGAGTTTTGTAAAGAATAGTATTAGCTTTATGAAATTTGGTAAATAATATATTAGATACTCGTTGCTTAAAAGTAAGGTTATAGAGAAGTAAGATACGGAGATCATAAGAATGTGATTTTTGTGATTAGAGTGAAGGAAGCATGACTAGTAAATGAGAAAAGGTATTTGGATATGTGAAAGAAGACTATGGAAAGATAGAATAAGCGAAAGTAGGGATGACCATGTAATAGAAAAATTTTGTAATGTGGAGAATGTGGTACATGTATATTGTGCGAGAAGTAATAAGAATATTTCCAAAGTTAGGAAATGGTGATCCGAGTCTTCAGAGAATCAAGCAGAGGATTCTGGAAGGAAAGGGCGATAGATTTGGTATCGCCGACGGGGGAGTATTATACCTTAGGGATCGTCTATGTATCCCTAATTATCCGGTGCTGCGGAGAGAAATATTAGCAGAAGCTCATGGAACCCTTATTCGATGCATCTGGGATCCACCAAAATATATCAAGACCTGAAGGAGAAGTTCTGGTGGTCTGGTATGAAGAGAGATGTGGCTCAGCATGTTAGTACTTGCCTGACCTGTCAACGAGTGAAAGCAGAACACCAGCGATCCGGAGGGGTTCTGCAGCCACTTCCAATTCCGGAATGGAAATGGGAAGATATCTCTATGGATTTTATTTCAGGACTTCCCAGGACTACAAACGGATATGATGCGATATGGGTGATTGTGGACAGGCTGACGAAGTCTACTCACTTCCTAGCAATCAAGATGACTTATTCGATTGAGCAACTGACTCAATTATATGTTAAGGAGATAATCAGACTTCATGGAGTTCCCGAGACCATCATCTCAGATAGGGATGGTCGCTTTACCTCACATTTTTGGGAGTGTGTCCAGAAGTCCTTCGGCACTAAATTACGATTCAGTACAACTTTTCATCCTCAGACTGACGGGCAAACTAAATGAGTGAATCAAGTGCTGGAGGACATGTTGCGAGCTTGTGCCTTGGATTTCAAAGGGAGCTGGTGCCGATATCTATGTTTAGCGGAATTCGCTTACAATAATAGCTACCAAGCGACTATCGGAATGACACCTTATGAAGCTTTGTACGGGAGGAGATGTAGGTCTCCGATCTGTTGGTACGAAGGTGGCGAAAAGAAGGAGATGGGGCTCACAACGGATGTCATCGACAGCACCACTCGAGCTATACAGAACATTCGACAATGGATAGAAGCTACTCAGAGCTGGCAGAAGAGTTATGCAGATGTCCGGCGTAGACCACTGGAATTTAATGTTGGAGATTTAGTGCTCCTTAAAGTGGCTCCTATGAAAGGGGTGACGAGATTTGGGAAGAGAGGAAAACTGAGTCCGCGATATGTGGGACCGTACCTGATCCTGAAAAGAGTTGGCAAGGTGGCATATGAACTAGAGCTGCCTCAGGAGATGTCAGCTATTCATAAAGTGTTCCATGTGTCAATGCTTAAGAAGTGTATTCCAAATATGGACCAAGTGATCGAGCCACAGACAATACAAGTTCAGGAGGACCTAAGTTATGAAAGCCGACCCATCCAGATCTTGGATCGGGAAGTCAAGAAGCTAAGGAACAAGGAGGTACCCTTAGTCAAGGTTCTATGGCAAAGTCAAAGGTTAGAGGAAGCTACCTGGGTACGCGAGGACGAGATGAGACGCAAGTACCCGGAGCTATTCTAAGTTCGAGAACGAACTTTCACGAGGTATGGGGGATTGTAACGACCTAGAAAATCTTCTCAATATTTTCTTTAAAATATTGATCATGTCTAAATAGTTTTTGAAGGAGCCTAGAGATACTAGTGCGAACCTTAGCCTAGTTATCCATAATTTTCTCATTTAAATTGAGAAGCTAAGTACTAATGGGCTTTTCTAAGACAATGGTTATTAGTGGATTTTAGGTGAAATTTAATATAAATATAAATGGGTTTTAATTAGAAATATTTGCATGATTATGGGTGGGTCTTAGGGGAATTTTCGAAAATAATATAAAAATAAAATAAAATAAAATAGAAAAATAAACTGCATGCACCAAGGATTGAACCTTGGACCTATGGTACCACCATGCATGTACTAACCAATTCACCTAGCAAGGGAGTGCTAGTAGAGGATGAAGTGGATTTTGGTTAAGGCTTAGGGAAAATGAAGAGTCATCAAGGGAAGAGACACCATGACTCTTCACTTGCCCTCCTTAAGGTGGTATAAAGGCAATGAGAGAAGTGGCATGGGAGTTACATTTTCCCTTCTCTTCTTCCACCAAAGTCATTCCTTTTCTCCTTTCTTCTTTCTCTAGATGAAACCCACAAGGGTTCTCCCCTTAGGAATAATTTCGCCAAGGACTCCATCTTGAAGACTCAAGGCTCTCTACTAGGCTACAAGGGCTAAGGAGAAGTTTAGAGTCAAGAAGGTTCTTTCTATTTTTCTATTCAAGGATTATATCCAAGATAAGAGAAGGTAAGACCCCCTCACATGTGGTATGATTGTTCTTTGATGCTTAACAATGATTTAGACTTTTGTTTAAGATTTAAAGTTGAGGAAACCATGAAGGGGAGCCACTAGGGTTTCGGCCAAGGTTGATGGTTGGGTTTAGGGATGATGTAAACTCTCTTTTGTGCACTTGAATGTTTTATTATGATATATAAGACATAGATCATGATGTAGGGAAAGTTTTTGGCACCCTAAAGCTTCCTAGGGTTTCGGCCCATGTCAACATAGGATGAGGTCTAACCTTTCAAGCATGCTATTATGTTTTCTATGGTTTAATGGATCTTAATGTGGATGATAGGATTTTTTTTTTCATATGTTTGTGACCCATTAGGGTTTCGGCCAATGACAAATAAGAGGGCTAGGAAATAGAGATGGCTCCAATTATGGGGTCAAATAACTTACTATGACATTGTATGAATGTATGAGTTCTTCATTTCCTATGGACCTTTGCATGTTGCTTGAATGATGGGGTCTTTTCCCCTATTGAACTTTCGGCCAAGAGCATAAGTTAGGGCTTGGGTTGGGTTAAGTTTCAAAAGAGACTTGTTTATGGGTCACTAAGATGTATGTATATGATTAAGTATGTTGTAGGAACTTGTATGTGACCTAAAACATGACTTCATGTAAAATGTGCCCTGCCCTTGTATATTAGGTCAGGTGCTATGATGATTGACAAATGTTTAGACAACATGCCATGAACCTAGGGAAATATATCATGTATGAAAAGATCTAGGCATGTCTTCCTAGGTACCATGACCATGCATGTTTTATGAATGATATGTATGTATGTCATGCTTATGAATGATATGTATGTATGCCATGCTTTATGAATGATATGTATATATGCCATGTTTTATGAACAATATGTATGTAAGCCATGTTTTATGGATGATATGTATGTATGTCATGCTTATGAATGATATGTATGTATGCCATGATTTATGAATGATATGTATGTATGCCATATTTTATGAACAATATGTATGTAAGCCATGTTTTATGAATGATAAGTATGTATGTCATTCTTCATAAATGATATGTATGTATGTCATGTTTAAGAATGAAGATGATGAACAAAAATGATAACCATGGCCCTAAGACAAAATGATGTAAGCATGACATACCTTATGAATGAAGATAATGAATGATGATGGATGTTCATGCCTTTAAGGCATCATGATGTTAAGTATGAATGATGAAATGTTAAGTATGTTTATGTCATGCTAAGGGATGGGCACCTTAAGAACGCCTCGGTTCTAGACTACCGTAGTTGTCCACGGTTCTGGAACTACCGTAGTTGTTCCTATTCTTATGTCAAGTTTCATGAAACAAGAATATGTTTATGCTAAGAATGTTCTATGAATGATGAAGCATGTGAAGTATTTTATTATTATGAATGGGCTTGTACCGGACCGAAGTAAGGGTCCAAGGGATGGGCACCTTAAGAACGCCCCGGTTCTGGACTACCGAAGCTGTCCACGGTTTTGGGACTACCGTAGCTGTCCAACAGGGATGAGCACCTTAAGAACGCCCCGGTTTTTTGGAACTACCGTAGCTGTTCCTACCCTAGTAGGTCGAGGCTAGCTACCTCATATTTACTTAGGGATGCGCGCTTATGATGTATGTATGTGGTACAAGCCGGGGACCCCCATGATGTTATGATTATGTTTAAGTATTTATAATTATGGTTTTCAAATTAAGCATCCTTATGATATATGCATTTGACTCATGCATTTATTCATGTTTTGCATTATACCATGATAAGTATGTTTATGTTTATGTTCATGTTAAGAATGATGTTATGATAAGTATGTTTATGTTTATGTTCATGTTAAGAATGATGTCATGATAAGTATGTTTATGCTTATATTCATGTTAAGAATTATGCCATGATAAGTATGTTTATGCTTATGTTCATGTTAAGAATTATGCCATGATAAGTATGTTTATGTTTATGTTCATGTTAAGAATTATGTCATGATAAGTATGTTTTATGCTTATGTTTTTATGTTAAGAATCATGCTATGTTAAATGCTCATATGCTTATGGTTTATGTTAAGAATATACTTATGTTTTATGTTAAGAATCATGCTAGGTTAAATGTTCATATGCTTATGATTTATGTTAAGAATATGCTTATGTTTTATGCTAAGAATAGGCTTATGTTTTATGTTCAGAATTATGCTATGTCAAATGTTTCATATGTTTATGTTTTATGTGACGTGTGATTTTTAGTGAGTAGGAAAGGGTCTTACTAAGCACATAGCCTATGTGCTTATAGTCTTATGTTTCTTATACCGCAGATCAAGCAAGAGGTTACTAAGGGAAGCAGCAGGAGGGGCAAGCACATGTGTAACGCCCGCCCTTATATCTACTCTCGGGGCGGGGTTACGTACAATCAATCATATAATTCTTTTCTTTTCTTCTAGCATAAAATTAAAACAAACAACAATGCAAGGGTGCAAGGACTAAGTGCCAAGCATGCTAGTCAATACATGTCAATCACATGTCATGCTTGACCAAAAGTTATTCTATAACATGATAGGTTCACATATTATTTCAAGCTCACAACCTAACCAAACAAAATCAAGTATATGAGAGTTCTAAGTGTAATCATTATCATGCAATATCAAACCTAATTACTAACATTCATTTTTGAAGAAAATGTTATCATAAACATGGTAATGTAGATATAAAGATCTTTCTTTCCCGAGCCACCACCCCACACATCTTCAGCCTCCTGCCTCTTCCTTTAGTTTAAGTGTTCCTTACCCTTATCTGTAGCATAAGACAACACATAAACTAGTAAGCACAAATGCTTAGTAAGGATCCTGTCCTACTCGCAAAATCCATACGAAAGAATACAACATGTACACATAATAAATCATAAGCATGAGTTCATCAAAGCATACTAAACATCCAAGTTTCTAAGCATGCAGTATAAAGTACCTTAAGCATACCCTTCACCTATAATAAATGTTTCCAATGAATGTTTTCAAAACAATTCCATAAAGGTATTACTTAAAAATACATCCATATCATATAGGGCCCTGTTGTGTACCACATATTGCGCGGATCACATATTGCGCGTTCCCTAATGAATTGGGGTAGCGAGCCACCAACCAATTAGAGCAGGACCCTTCCGTCCTACCGGAGCCATGACCTTACGTTAACATGCACCCCGGATTTGTTTAACGACCCCCTTCCGAGTCAGGTACACAACTTCCAAAGTAAAATACTTATCATGTTTTTACATATATGCTAAGGAGTACTCCAAATCCACTCTTAAGGGACACACCACTCTTCAAGGGTGCTCATGATCCCGTAGGGACACACCACACAACATAAGGGGTGCTCTTGATCCCATACTTAGTGGAGTATCCTTTTAAGCATTTTATCATACACATCACATGCAATTCATAAAGGGTGCCCCATGGGCTATATTAACATGCTCATACATACATCATATTTCAACCACTTACACATACTTATATATGACAAGATTGGTCACATAAATCATATTCATGTCATAGGAAGTGGTAGCACGCTTCATGAGTTAATTGAGTTCTTCTTAACCCTAAACCTAAGGTTTTGGCCGAAAGTCAAGGGTAGAGGTAACTTAGGTTTTTGACATCAAACATCCCGTACAAACATCATATATATATACATCATGTATCATACTAAGCATAGCATACCTCGTGGGGTAATCAACTTTCACAAACCTAATATGTCATGCCTTGGCCGAAAATCATGCTAGGGGAAATTAAGAATTCCAACTCAAGTATTCCATTTAAACATCACATGCATATACATATTATCTTACTAAACATAATCATGTCTCGTAGGATAGTTTCACCTTCACAATCCTTAATGTTCATGCGTTGGCCGAATATCACATACTAGGGAACCTTAAGATTTCCAATCAAGCATTTCATTTAGACATCACATGCATATACATATCATCTTACTAAACATAATCATGTCTCGTAGGGTAGTTTAACCTTCACATACATTTCATGCAACATATTAAGCCTAGAATACATCCTAGGATAATCATGCACCCTAAACCCTAATTTTTCTAGGGTTGGCTGAAAGTCAAGGGTAGGGGAAACTAGGGTTCTTGAACTTAGGTTTCACACAAACATTTACACAAACACTTTGTCTACACTACTAGACATGGATACATCATAGGAAACCATACAACCCTAAACCCTCTTTGCTTCATGTTTTGGCCGAAACCTTATAGGGGGTTCAACCCTAATTTTTTTTTCATCACAACATGTAGGGAAACCAACATATAAGTATACCGTAAATTCCTAGGGGTCTTCTCATGCATCAAGGAGTAACCAAAGTCTCCCCCTTGGGGGTGGCCGAAACCTACTCAAGGGTGAAACCCTAAAATTTTGTTCATAACATCATGGAGGAAACAACATATACATATACCCTAAGTTCCAAGGGTCTATTCATGTAACAAGAAGTAACCAAGGCCTCCTCTAAGGGGGTGGCCGAAACTCACTAAAGGGGAAAGATCCCCATTTTCGAAAACTACAAGGAGAAGAACTCATACAATAACCATTACACTGCAGGCGAGGGGATACTTACATCCTTTCGTTTGAATTTCTCCTTCTCTTACTCCTTAGGGTACCCTTGGTTGAAGGAGAGGTGAGAATTTCCCTTGTTAGACTTCTCTAGCACTCTTGGCCCTAGTAGAGGGCAAGATCCTTGAATGGTTCCTCTTCCTTCCAATTCCCTAGGGTTAGAACCCTAGGGTGCACTTTTCGAAAATGAAAAGGGAAGGGGGAGAGTGAATTTTCGGTGGGGAGAGTGAGGAAGAAGAAGAGAGGAAGTTATTCCAACCTCTCCTTCTCTTATTTATACTTTTCTCATGAAGAGACATGTCTCTTCACTTCCTTAGCTTTAACAAGCATGTTTCTTATTCTCTCAACATGAAACATGGCTTGGTGCGTTGGTTATGACATGATTAGTGCAACTAGGAGGTTCAAGGTTTAATCCTTGCTTCCTCCTTTCTACATCTTCTTTTTATCACATTTTGCACTAATCCACATCCAAGCCCATTAAGCCAAGCCCATCATGAAATTTCATAATAATAATGTTTCATGAATTTCATAATATTTCATATGGTAAAATTTTGGGGTGTTACAACATGTGTGTGTGTGGCGGCGACATGGCAAAGGATTCTTTTATTTAGACATATCGCATGTCTTGGGTTTTGAAATGCCTCCTTAGATTCTATGCTATGCTTATAATGGTTATGCCTAATGAATGACTTAAGACTCATGATGTTTATGGATAAGTTACTTGCTACTTATGATGATTATGAATAAGTTATGGGATGGATATATCATGATGTTATGCATGTCGTTAATATGCTAAGTCCAATGACATCATATTCATGAATGATAATTTAGGCATGTATAGATGATTCATGTATTAGTTGCATGGTTAAAAGCATGTGTATAAGAAGAAGAAAAAAAAATCATTCCGCTGCATTAAGATGTTTTATATGTACATGTATGTCTAGCGTAACGCCGCTTTCTCGCCACACCATAAGGTGTGGGAAAAAGGCGGGCGTTACAACGCGAGTACTTAGAAGTCCATTAAACACAGATAGGTTTATTTGGCATTAGAAATACCCTACATAGTAGTGTAGGTGCATAATCGTTGGTTTTTTATTTCCGGTTGATTGTATTGATGCATTGTGTATTCATTGGACTTTATTACATCGCTGTTTCTTCGGTTGTTTGTGCATTGTATAGCATGCACCATACTTGCACGTTGCATACTAACGACCGTTAGGCTTACATTTGGTTAAGCCGTCGTTAGTCATATTGTTGCTTGATTCACTTAACCACTTGTTATCGTGGTAGTTATTAGAATGCGAGCACCTGTCCTGTTATGCCAAACAGTGACACCCTCACAGTTGTTTTTAGAGGGATGAGCCGTTGGTGGCTCACCCTCACCGTTGTTTATTTTTTAGGGATATTAGAGCAGTTGATAGCTCCCCCGATGTACCGTGGGTCTGGAGTGTGGACTCCCCAGCATCCTGTCCACTCAACCACGCCTTATGTGGTATTATTGTTGTTGTTGGAGTGGTACAGTTGTCACAGCCCTACTCACTCGGTCACACAGATGGGATGTGTTGACGGCTTGACTGGCGTCAGGGGTGACACATGTCATTGCATCATGTGCATACGTATTTCTTTTATGCATTTGCTTGTGTTTGATGCACTTATATGAGCTATGATTGTTGCACATGTTTGACATGCATGTATATCTTGATATTATTGTTGTTGAGTTGTTCTATACCTGCTTAGTCGTTATTCGGACTTTATACCATGTCGATTTACATAGGTTATGCATGATTAGGTTTCTATTGTACCCTATTGGAATCTCTACTTATTTATCTTGTATTATGCCATGCTTATTGTCTACTCATATACCCGCAGAGTCCGCCCGGACTCACCACCCCTGCTTTCTTCTTTGTTGTTTCAGATAGCAGGTAGACGTATCTCTTGGAGCCAGGAGAGGATCCAGTTGCCAGTCCCCAGTGTTGAGTTGAGTTAGTCTTCCGTATTTGGTTTAGTTATTTATTTCAGTACTTGGAGTTGCATTTTATTCGTTATTGAGTTTTGTTGCTATCAGAGACTTTTGTGTTCTCTTAGATTGTAGTTCTTTTCTATTTAAGGTGGCTGAGCCACCCGTTATCTTTTGAGTTAATATAAACTGCGTGGTTGTGATTTCTATCTATTATTGTGATGCCAGCCGCTTGTGGCTGAGCTATATTGAGGAGATATGATGTATAAATTGCCCCATATTGTCCGCCGTACAGGGGAGATGCTGCCCGATTTTCGAGCAAACATGTGCCTCTGGGGGCGTGACAGATTCGGCCTGTGTGGAAGAAGATTAGATCATAGCAAAGCAAAATCGGGAAACAATTGTTTCAATCGAATGATCATCAAGATCAGTCGGCTAAACCATAAAAGGTAATGATAGTCAATCGGATTAGATCATGAAGGAAAGGAAGTCTGTGGGTTCAATCAATCATAACTTAGATTATTTGATCGAACAACGTAAAATCTAGGATTGAACAGATCAGATCAGAACAAACAAGGAAAGGCACGGAGTTCAGCTGACAGATAGGAGGTTTCGTCAACCGAAAGGTTCAATTGACAAAACGATTTTTCAATCGACCACATAGTGTTTATAAAAGAAGCCCTCGGGATCCTAGCCACACTCCATCCTGTTAGTACTGACATTGTATGTACAAGTGCTCCTACTATGACGCTAATAGGTTCTTCGACCTCATTATCTCTAGACGATGACTCGCTTGAGGACTTTATATTTTCTCCATGAGTTTCTTCTTCATCCTCGCTACTCTCTAATGCCATGAGTGCTAAGTGTATTGAAGTCTTTCTCTCATTTTCTTCTTCCGATAAGCTGGAAGATGAGTCATCCCACATAACCTTCAAAGCCTTCTTTTTCATTGACTTATCATCTTGTTCTTCAGTTTTAGACAATCGGTTGTATAATGCCATTTCTATTGCACTTATAACAAACCCCATTATAATTTGGTTTTAATCTTACCGAAGACTTACCCCTTCTTTTGTTGTCGTTGAACATCTTCTTAACATCCTTCTTGTTGAACTTTCTAGAGCGTCTCATCATCTTCTAAACAATGTTTGTGATCTCATTGGATGATAGCTTCTTGTCACTATACTATCTTGTTCAGATTCAAAAGAGGATTCATCCTTCTTCTCCTTTTTCTTTTCTTTGTTTTTCTTTTTGCTCTTTTCACCTACCATCAAAGCTATACCTTTCTACTTATGGCTTACATTAGTTTATTCATGCAATTCTAGTTTACAAAATAATTCATCTAATTTAACAATTGATAAATTTCCTGAAGCCTTATAGGCATTTTAACCATTGATGACCATAGTGAGTTTCTTGGGAATGATTTATCGCATACCTGATGGGGTCTCAGTACTCCACACTTTCTCCAATCGAATGAAGACCATTGAGAAATTCCTTGAACCTCTTATGGAGTTAACTTACCGTTTCTCCTTCCTTCATGGAGAAATTTTGCATTTGGTTTATGAGAAAATCTCTCTTTGCTATTCTTAAGTCTTTGTGTCTTCATTTAGTTCAATTAGTTTGTCCCATAATTCCTTGATACTCTTGAATGGACCAACCTTATTTAGTTTTCTCGAACTCAATCCACATTGAAGAGTTAAAATTACGATGGCTTTGCCAATTGCTTGTGTCCTCCACTTTTCTTCAACCAACCATCTTGAAAATTCTAGAAATTTTCCATCTTTCGAAGTTGGCACAACAAAACCCTCCGTCACCAAGAACCACATATCAATCTTAGTCATAAGATAGTTGTTGGATCGAGAAGAACGATAGAGGGGGGTGAATATCGTAAAACCTTTCATATTCGAATAGAGAATAGGCAGCGGAAAATAAAGAAACACAAACGCGAACTCAAGCGATTTTACTTGGTTCGGAGTCGCGGTCGGCTCCTACTCCAAGGCCCACAGTCGTTGAGTGTTTAATGCGGGCAATTCTAAATGTCCGCAAATGTTTACAGAGAAATTTTATAGTTGTAGTACAGTAAACTGAAAATTAAGCTCTTTCGTTACCGACGCTGGGTGTGGATTGTACTTCGGAGCAGAGGGTCGTCGTCGGCGCTTCAATCTCAAGATGGGAGGTTTCCGGAGCAAAGCACTTGAGTCGAAGAGCGTAGTAGCGTTGGAAGAATGTGTTGAGAAGCCTTGGGGGTTGAGCTCCTTATATAGTGAGCATGGGGGCGCCCGGGACGTTGGGGGCGCCCTCCACGTGTCACTTGATCCGGCAAACTCTCGGTCAGCCATTATCCCTCCAGGATCGGGCTGAGGTTTGACGGGGGCGCCCGGGATGCAGGGGGCACCCGGGTTGACTCGGTCCGCTGGCTTCTCGCTGAGTTAAACTCTATCCGCTTTGTTGGCTTGAGCCCAGGGCACCCAAGGCATCCGGGGCACCCGGGAGCACGGGGGCGCCCCGCCCAGTGAGCTTCGAAGTGTATTCTTGCTCAACTCTTGTTTGGCTTTTACCTGGGGCGCCCGGGACCTCCCGGGCGCCCAACCCAGCTGCTGCCTCTCTCCTTTGAGGCGTTCTGAGCTGCAGAAACTCTTTCCTTCGGTTCTGCATCCAGGATTAGTACCAAACATGATAAAGCAAGTATGATAGTGAGTCTTACAGCCGTAGCTGTCTTGGTTCTGACTTTGGGTCTCCCAAATGGAGCCCTAGGTCGAACCGATGCCTACTGTTCCCTCGACGGGGAACGCGTCCTCACCTACTCCTCTCGCGAGAATTTACCTGTTGCCAACCGGCTCCTCCGATTGGACTTTTGCCCAGCAGTCCTTCGCCAGGTGCCCAGCAATCCTTCGTCAGGTCTTCAGTACCAAGCAGTCCTTCGCCTGGTGCCTAGAAATCCTTCGCCAGGTCTTTGGTACCAAGCAGTCCTTCACCTGGTGCCTAGCAGTCCTTCGCTAGGTCTTTGTTTCCTGGCAGCCCTTCGCCAGGTGTCTAGCAGCCCTTCGCTAGGACTTTGTTTCCTGGCAGTCCTTCACCAGGTCTTTGTTTCCTAGCAGTCCTTCACTAGGTGCCTAGCAACCCTTCGCTAGGACTTTGTTTCCTGGCAGTCCTTCACCAGGTGCCTAGCAGCCCTTCGCTAGGACTTTTTTCTGCATGCTTGAGTAAGTTTATTAGATTACAAATAACACTTAACTAAGAATCATTTGCCAATATCAATACAAGGATCGATATGGTAATTCCTGCACCAACAATCTCCCCCTTTTTGATTTATGGCAACACAATTCAAAGTTAAGTAAAAACATTATAACAGTTATGAACATAAGGTAAAAATGAAGTATAGCAAGTATACACAATTCAACGTTAAGTAAAAACTTTATAACAGTTATGAACATAAGGTAAAAATGATGTATAGCAAGTATACACAATTCAACGCTAAGTAAAAACTTTATAACAGTTAAGAACATAAGGTAAGATTTTGAAAAAAATCCTTTATTTCTCAAACTTAACTTTGACCCTTCCTCCCCCCTTAGACATATATCAAAAACATACATGAGCGGATAAGGTTTCTGATAGAGAGTTTTAAAAACTTCTAAGTTTTTGACAGAGTGTTTTTTCTTACAAAAAGAGTAAAAGCATTTGCATCAACAAAAACTTTTTACACTTAGACAATTTTCCATTTTGAAAAGTTTTGCAAGCCTAAATTTTGTTAAATTTTTTTTTACATACAAGGCTTTGCAAAAATAATTCTAAAAGAATTTATTTAGGCAAAATTTTGAAGTCAAATTTCCCAAAAAAGGTTCAACTTTGAGAATTGAGAAAATTTTGTTTTAAAAGAATTTGCACACTTAGAAGAATTTGCTTGGAAATACATTGTGTATTTTGAAAAACAAAATCTTTAACCTTATAGTTATCAAAATTTCAGGCCAAGTTTTTCTCCAAAAAAACTTTACTTAGAAACATTTGTCAAAATTTTCAAAAAGTTTTTGCTCAGACAAATTTTGTTTACTAAGAAAAATTTCACTTAAAAAAACATGCACTTAAAAAAATTTGAAACACTTAGAAATACTTTAAAACATTTTGAAGCACTAGAAATACTTGAAAGCACTTGAAGTATTTTGACAGTAGTTTGAAATTTTAACAGCACTTAGCACTTAAAACCAATTTGAAGTACTTAGCAATTTTTGCTTTGCTTTTTGAAAAAGAGATAAAAGTTTAAAAAAAATTCCTTTCTGTCTTTCATGCCCTCCCCCTTGGCTACATATCAATTAAGAAATATATTTTGAAATAAGTTTTAAGAAAAAATTGTGTATCAAAGCTTATAAGTTTTGAAAACATAAAAATACTTAGCATAACTATTGAAAGCATTGCAAAAAAACTTTAAATTGCACCAACAAAACTCCACTTTAAAAGGTATTGTGCAACTTTAAAAATAATTTTATATTTGTAGACATTTTCACTTTGAACAAGATTGAATAAATTGATCTTTGAAACATGTTAGTATTGTACAAAAATATTCGTACTTTGTAAACATTAGTGCCTTGAAAAGTATTAGTACTTTTGAAAATATTATATTTTGAGAAGTATAAGTACTTTTTAAACATAATATCCATTTTTGAAAAATATAAGTACTTTTGAAAGATAATAATAAAAAAATTTAATTTTATTTTGAAAATATAATACTTGATTTGGTTTCTTTTACAGTCTGACACAATCCTATGAAACTTTGTTAACTACAAGGACATTTTCCCTAAGTGTCCTGGAAATTCTCAAAACTCAAGCAAATATTATTTCAAAAGATATTTCAAAAATGATTTTATAAGCCACAAAAATATTTTTAAAATAATAATATTTTGTAAGACAAATTACTTATGTTTTCGACACAATTTTGAAAATATAGTGTATGAAAACATATTATTTAGAAATGTTTAATAACTCTTTTAATTTAACCTCCCCCTAAACTTGACACAATCCTTGGAAGCTTGTTGACCACAAGTATTCTTCCTCTGAGTTCTTAGGGTTCAGTTCAAATCAAAAGAATTATTTAATAATTTCAAAAATAATTGCCAAAGAAAATGCTTGTTAGAAATAATTTCTTTTGGTTTAGACTCCCCCTAAATTTGACACATCCTCGGAGTCCTTGTAGATCATTAAGTGGACCTCCTTTGTATCTTTAGGGTTTATCAAAATATAAAAAAATAATTTTGAACAACCTTCAGAGTATGATAATTTTCAAGGAGAAAATTTTTTTTTTTGAAAGCACTGTTTGGAATGATAATAATTTTTCGAAGAGATAGTAATATACCAAAGTTTTTTAGCCAAATTTTTAAAAACCTTATTTTGAGAGGATAATAAGTTTTAAAGCATAAAGTTTTTGAAAACTCTGAATTTTTCGAAAAAGATTAAAAAGAGCTCCTCTGTATCTGACACAGTCTGACTTTATCTAAGTGCCTTAAGGGATTTCAGTGTTGACTAGGATTGACTGTTTTGACCATGTTTGACTTAGTTTACTATGTTTGACCAATCAATAACTAAATCAAACAAGCCCTAGATTATATTTGAAACAAGTCCATTGTGATATTTAACATGAAATTCGATATATATAAAAAAAACTGTTAGAGTTGAAAAAGTAGGGTATAGTAAAATTAATTTGAAAACTAGAGATAATTTTGAATAACTTTTGAAAGCACTTTGAGTTTTATTTAGAAGTATAGTGACATATACTCTTAGGTCCTAGATATCTCACCCAGTTCTACGTGATCAAACATGTTAACCTTATGAGTTTTGTGAGATAAAAATTTTAATTTTGGAAACATGGTTAATTTAATTAATTTTGAAAAATTTGTTATGAATCTAAGATTAATTGAATTTTGTGTTAGATTCAAATCTGACAATAGTAAAGTGAATTTGATTTTCAGTAATTGGCTTCCAGGTCTTGGCGAGGCACTAGGCCTTCTTTGGCCGTAGCCTTATTGGATCATCAACCCTTTCTTTGACAAAGCCTTTTATAGAAAAATTCATCTTCAAGTCACTTCTTGAAAGATTTTGGTCTAACTAGTTTGGGTCTTGGATCGGTAGCTTCGGCTAGTTCCACCATAAAGGTTTCCCTAACGTACTATCATCTCACCTCCACCCAATACTATGTTGTTCAAATTTCAATTAATTCTTTAGTCCATAAACTAATCAATCCTAATTTTAAGCAAAAAAATAAAAATAAAAATAAAAAGAAACACACAATTAATGCAGATAATTATCTAAGTAAGGTCACAATTGGAGTAATATTCAGGATTTT
Organism: Boesenbergia rotunda; assembly: GCA_024364735.1. Taxonomy (NCBI): domain Eukaryota; kingdom Viridiplantae; phylum Streptophyta; class Magnoliopsida; order Zingiberales; family Zingiberaceae; genus Boesenbergia; species Boesenbergia rotunda. The sequence goes on along the minus strand of JAGFNQ010009140.1, from coordinate 48,324 downwards.
CAAAATAAAAAAAAATATTGCACAAATTTCGAGGTAAAATAATAATAAAAAATTATGACAAATTTTTGAAAATGTTGATTTTATCAATTCTGATTAATGATGAAAAAAGTAAGAAGTCAATGTTTGAAAAAAAAAATTGCTCGAATTAGGGTAGCACGAATTTGCAGAAAAAACTAATAAAATAATAAAAAAAATTATGACAAATTTTCAAAAATTGATCGTTTTAACAATTCTAACTTATGGTGAAAAAATGAGAATTCAAAATTTAAAAAGGCGAACAAGATCGAGTGGTGTTGCACCAACCTCGATTAACGAAAAAGAAATAAAATGAAAAAAAAAATCGTAAATCCGAAAAACTCTCAAATTGGTGGTTGCACCAAATTTGAGCTTCCCCGCTCTAATACCACTTGTTGGATCGAGAAGAACGATAGAGGGGGGGGTGAATATCGTAAAACCTTTCAGATTCAAATAGAGAATAGGCAGTGGAAAATAAAGAAACACAAACGCGAACTCAAGCGATTTTACTTGGTTCGGAGTCGCGGTCGGCTCCTACTCCAAGGCCCACAGTCGTTGAGTGTTTACTGCGGGCAATTCTAAATGTCCGCAAATGTTTACAGAGAAATTTTATAGTTGTAGTACAGTAAACTGAAAATTAAGCTCTTTCGTTACCGACTCCCGGTGTGGATTGTACTTCGGAGCAGAGGGTCGGCGGCGGCGCTTCAATCTCAAGATGGGAGGTTTCCGGAGCAAAGCACTTAAGTCGAAGAGCGTAGTAGCGTTGGAAGAATGTGTTGAGAAGCCTTGGGGGTCGAGCTCCTTATATAGTGAGCATGGGGGCGCCCGGGACGTTAGGAGCGCCCTCCACGTGCCACTTGTTCCGGCAAACTCTTGGTCAGCCATTATCCCTCCAGGATCGGGCTGAGGTTTAACGGGGGTGCCTGGGATGCAGGGGGCGCCCGGGTTGACTCGGTCCGCTGGCTTATCACTGAGTTAAACTCTATCCGCATCGTTGTCTTGAGCCCAGGGCACCCGGGAGCACGGGGGCACCCGGGAGCATGGGGGTGCCCCGCCCAATGAGCTTCGAAACGTATTCTTGCTCAACTCTTGTTTAGCTTTTACCTGGGGCGCCCGGGACCTCCCGGGCTGTTAGTAATATGAGAGAAGTGTCCTAAGACAATCGCCTTATGATTGTAATCATTTACTTTAATAAATGAATATTCGCTATTTGAGTATACATGTTCATGTATTTGATTGAGATCTTAAACTCATTTACTGAATGTCCGCAATACAATTCACAACATGAGAGAATTTGTGATGAATTCACAACTAGTGATTATCTCTACATGTGCAATTGTGAAGTATTGAAATTGTCCCTAGTCGATGAATTGATAGATACGGACACTATCAATTCTGTTGAGACTAGCATGGGTTATTCTCTAATCAGCTGATTCTCACTGGCTGGTGACATTAGGATGTCCGGAGATAAACGTGAATTATAGTTATGGGAACTAGTTCATTGGAGTGACTAGCTGTAAAACTTCATATGGTAATCTGCATATAGATATGTCAATGAAAGTTCTTACTGCAGCTTAAGTGCGATGTTCCTTTGACTTGCGGTGTTCAAGTCATCTTGGTCATGGAGACTTATACTTTGACATCTTAAGAAAGCATCTCCAAGGAGGTGTGGACCCAAGATGGTTGGGTATAAGCTGAAGTGACCGAAGATGTTTGAACAGCCTACAAAGGATTCACCACTCCTTGCGAGGAGATGTATACCCAAGCCCTATCGTCGGATTGATACTCGAAGCCTCTGGCTAGAGCATGACATGTTTAGAGTATGAATCTCTGAAATACATGAGAGTAATTAGAATCCGTTGGACGAGAAAGACATTACTTGGGCTAGGTGTGACATAGTCAGCCTAGTGGGGACTGACACACATAGACCATGTCCTGAACCAAGTGGGTATAAGATGGTGAAGGGAATGAGGCACGATTCATTAGAGCTGCTGAAGGGTTTCAGAATAGTTTCTGAGGTCAACCGTTGATCTTTCGATTAATTGGGGATCATGATGTACTACTAGGTGCCACTCATGATCGTTCTATAATTGGTTAATTATAGACGGCCAACATAAATCGAAAGCCTATTTAATCACACGCACTACGAGTAATCCGAGGGATTTAAAACGAGTTGAAAATTGGATTTTTCGATCAAGAGAGATAAGTCGAATCTGAATTTTTCAGAAACGCATCGGAAGCATAAAATGGCTAAGTCTTTTGAAGACTTATTGGACGAATTAAATGAGTTTAATTCGTACGGTTTCGGCTTGGGTTTGGCCGGCCAAAGAGGGTCCCCACCCTCTTTGTTTGGCCGGCCACAATAAAAGGGGAGAACCAAATTGTTTGGTTCAAATTATAAAATAAACCGCGCGTGGTTTGTTTTATAAAATTATGGATAAAGAAATTTATATAAAGAAATTTATTTTTCATGGAAATTAAAATGAACCTTGGATTGGTTTATTTTATTTTATAAAATCAATAAAGGATTGATTTATCATGATAAAGAAATTTATATAAAGAAATTTATATAAAGAAATTTCTTTCCATAATAAAAGGGGAGACATGATTGTTTTTATTATAAATTAAGTTATAATAAAAACTTGGCATAATAGAATAATTCATAGAAAAATTTATAAGATAAATTTCTTATGAAAATTTATTCCGTTAAAAGGAGACTTGGCGATTAAGAGGCTACTATATAAAGGTACCAAGGCAAGGCTTGGAAATTCAATCCAAGAGATCAAGGATTCTTGCCTAGCCTCTCTCCCTCTCCTTCTCTCCCTCTCCCTCTTCTAGTGCCGCCGGCCCTAGAGCCCTTCCCCTTGCCGTGAGCTTCCACCACCAAGAAGAGGCCGAAGAAGAAGAAGAAGCGGGCGTGACTCCTTCCTTCCTCCCGGAATCTTGATTTCATTCTTCGTTTGGTGGTTAGTCTTTCCATCTTTCTCTTGGTATTCTTGTCGTGCCTTTGGAGAATCTAGTAGTTCTTGTCGGCACGAAACTCGTGGCTTTGCGAAGTCATCCCGAAGAAAACTCGGCGTGGACGCAAATAGAGGCGGAGCTTCCAAGGGACGCTACGGTTGGATCTCGTCCCTTTCTACGAGTTACGCGAGGTATTAAGTAAATTAGTTTACTTTCTGCAAAATTTTAAATGTATGATCATGTCTCCACAACATAAGGTTGCATGCTAGATACGTGGTTAAAATAATTTGAGAAATTATTTATGCTAAACCTTCCGCTGCACGTAATTAAATTTTAAAATTACGAACCCGTATCCATGTCAACATGCACCCGGTCCCAACACGGGCGCCCAACCCAGCTGCTGCCTCTCTCCTTTGAGACGTTCTGAGCTGCAGAAACTCTTACCTTCGGTCCTGCAACCAGGGTTAGTACCAAACATGATAAAGCAAGTATGTTAGTAAGTCTTACAACTGTAGCTGTCTTGGTTCTGACTTTGGGTCTCCCAAATGTAGCCCTAGGTCAAACCGACGCCTACTGTTCCCTCGACGGGGAACGCGTCCTCACCTACTCCTCTCGCGAGAATTTACCTGCTGCCAACTGGCTCCTCCGGTTGAACTTTTGCCCAGTAGTCCTTCGCCAGGTGCCTAGCAGCCCATCGCTAGGACATTGTTTCCTGGCAGTCCTTCGCCAGGTGCCTAGCAGCCCATCGCTAGGACATTGTTTCCTGGCAGTCCTTCGCCAGGTGCCTAGCAGTCCTTCACCAGGTCTTTGTTTCCTAGCAGTCCTTCGCCAGGTGCCTAGCAGCCCTTCGCTAGGACTTTGTTTCCTGATAGTCCTTCGCCAAGTGCCTAGCAGCCCTTAGCAGCCCTTCTCTAGGACTTTGTTTCCTGGCAGTCCTTCGCCAGGTGCCTAGCAGCCCTTCGCTAGGACTTTTTTCTGCACGCTTGAGTATGTTTATTAGATCACAAATAACACTTAAGTTTGAATCCTTTGCCAATATCAAAACAAGGTTCGATATGGTGCTTCCTGCACCAACAATAGTGATCCACAACAAAATTATTATTAAGTGTTTAATAATAATTTTTTAATAGATGTATAAAATTTAGAAAATAAATGCTTGAAAATGAATTTTGTCTTAAAAATCTTTATAATTTTTTAGAAAAGTCAAAATCTAACGGTTAATCCTTGAAATATCCAATTTTTCAAAAATCATCTATGAAGTATTTTTAAAATTAAAAATCCAACCATTGATAAAAAAAATTTATAAAAATTTATTTAACAATCGAAAAAAATCTCAAAAATTTTCTGTGAATAGATATGAATGGTGTCTATCACAAAAAAATTAAAAATAAATGTACTCCAAAAAAGAAAATTTTGTAATTTTTTTCAAAATGAAAAAAAAATAAATTAATTTCTAGCATACTTAAAACAATAGCCTAACAATTCAACACTAATATAGGAACCTAAAATAAATTTTTACCTACTAGATTTATCAAAAATTTGGGTGGAATATAATTTCCAAACACTTTTGTAATTTGACATTTATGATTCCTAATATACCAGTTTAGTACTCCTTAAAAATTTCTATAATTTGAAAGTTAAACATTACTTAACTATACAGAGTTCTTTAATTTTTCTATTTATTACTTTAACTGAACATTTTCATTTTTGAATTTATAATATAATTCTAATAGGCATGCATTTGTTAATTTCCTTTTAAGATCTAAATTTTTTGTTCTTAATTTGTATAATGATTTGAATATTAGTTTAATACTTTGTATAGCTAATTAGGAGGTAAAAAGCATACCTCACTTACCAAGTCGTATCTGAAGTTTGATTCTTCGTCTTCTGACGTAGCTCCCCCTTCATCTATACTATTTTTCGAGGTTACTTCGTCATTTGACTCTTGGTGAGTAACCATCAGTGCTAGTTCGACGCAATGGTCGATCATAGTTGAGTCGTAGTAGGGTTGTGACGTTAAGACTTGGAAGTAGAATGATCGCAAGAGCTCAAGAAAGAAGAGTAGCAATTCTGTTCCACCCTTCAGTTGAACACTACTTATAAAGTCCATTGGAGGTGCCTCATTCCCAATTGAGGTGGCTCAGTTCAGCAACATTATCTAGTTCACAAACATCGCAACTTATCCATTTAAAGGGGCCTCCAATCCAAAGTGCCTAACTGAGGCGCCTTGGATCTCCGCTAAGGCATCTCAGTTGCTGAAATTTTATCCTCGAACTTATCCACTCAGAGGTACCTTCAGCCATCTAAGGCACCTCCGACTCAACTGATGCACTTCGGCTACTGTTCATTTGAGGTAAATTTTGCAAAAACAACCTTGTAAAACAATGTTAGACAAGAATAAACTATACCCAGCAAAACAAAGTTAGCACAAGTATAAAACAGGAAAAATAAACTTTGTATTAAATATACCCTATCTTCACAAAATCAGGATCTAGTCAAAAGACCTCAGCTTAGAGCCCCAAAATAGTTCTAAGCTGGACTGCCCCCATGGTCCCACCGAGGGCTCGTCCTATAACGCCAGGAAATTTTCCAGAATTTTTCAAAATAAAAAGAAATATAAAAATTTTTTTTGTGGAGTAAAAAGGGGTCGGAGTCGAGGCTCAAACCAAGGACCCATAGTTTAATATTCGTTTAAGTTTCCATTAGGTGGTGGTAAAGCATCACATTGGGATATGGAAACCATTTAAGATAAGTGCAAGTAAGCATTTAAGCACCTATTCATGGAAGTTGCTTCAACTTCCACTTAGTATATAAGGGAACAGAAAGAAGAGGAAATTAGACATCCCTCATTTTTCTTCTTCTTCCTCTTGAGTAAGAGAAACTAGGGTTTCTCTCCTAGTGCCAAAGATTTGGCAAATTGCGCGAAGGAAGTGGACGAAGAGTACCACGCTAGATCCTACACTGGAATAGTGAGTTTAACAAGCATTAGTGTAAGTAGATCACTCACCTGTAGTAAAAGTTATTCTCGTACAATTTTAGTTGTCGTAGAACTTGATTCTAATCCTTTTGTGTGTGTGATCTGAGTATAGCAAGACAATGGTCTTGATTTTCCCAAAACAAGTTTTGGGATTAGGGCACGCAAGGTGCTCGATGAAAGTACAGAGTAAGACTGAGGTCTTACTAAGTCCAAGAACGAGTTCTGGGACTAAGGCACGTAAGGTGCATTGATGTATGTACAAGACCAAGGTTTTGATGTGTCCCAAAATAAGTTTTGGGAACATAACTTTTTAAGTGCAAGGAATATGCAAAGTGTAAGCATTATAAGTACAAGCATTACAAGTTTTAAGTATATTACTTTTTTTAAGTGGCATGTATTGGGTCGAGGCCCACAAGAGATCTAGGCGAGCCTAGGGTTAGGTGGCTAGCTACCCCGAAACCTATTAGGGATGTGCGCATTGGTACTATGTCAGGCCCAAAAGAAAAATGTTTATCTATTTTAAGTATAAGAGTATACAAGTTTTAAAGTTTTCAAATGCAAGCATTTATTTCAAGCATGTTAAGCATTTTTTATTTCAAGCAAGGTTTCCAAATGCAAGCATTTGTTAGAAGCATATTCATGAGCATATTCATGTTAAGTATGACATTTCCAGTTACATATGTTTTTAAAACAAGCATTCTTTTAATCATGAGCATGTTTAATATCGATTGCATGTTTTGTGAGAGTAGGATCTATTTACTAAGTAATTTGCTTATAGTTTGCATCCTTTGACTGCAGATAAAGGTAAAGAAAGGATGTAAGTCAAAGAGGCTAACAAAAGGATGATTGGTGTCAGTGGCCGCGGAACCGTGGAGTGAGAACTTGGGATGAGACTTGTTAGTACTCTAAGTTCTAAGCAGTAGAACTTTATTGTTTATTGCTTAAGTTTCATGATAGTAGTGTTAATTCCGTAAAGATTATAAGATTGAGTTGTTTTATAGCTTACTACTTGAGTTGCATGCTAGATGGTTCATGAACTATCACAAGTAAAATGAATATGAATTCTAACTATAGTGGAAGTATAGATGTATTCATTGAGTTATTCAAATGTTTCTAAAGTCTGGAAATGAGATTCCAGAATTTCCAGTTGACTGCCGGGGATAGTAGTCGACTGACCTCAGTGAATTCGAGGGAACAGAAATATTGGTCGAGTGAAATTCAGGTGGAGTCGACTGATCAGTCGACTGGTCCATGGCCAAATTTTTAACAGAAAGATTGGTCGAGTGATCTCGGGCCAGGAGTTGACTGACACCAGTCGACTGCTCCTCCATCAGTCGACTAGTATAGAGTAGGAGAAAGAAATTGTGACCTCCCAATAAGGTTAAGGAGAGAGGGGCGTTACAGGTTTGGTATCAGAGCAAGTTTCCGCCCTTCCACAACACTGACATCAGGCATCAATCCTGCCGCCTACCAAGTAAGAAAGTGCATATGTTTAGTTTTATATACTTTGACTATTGGTCTCAACATATGCTATATGTGTATGATGATAGTGAAGTAATGTCCTTGTCTCATTATGATATAAAGTAAGAGAATGCCAAGAGGACATGCCAGGAAGGCCCAAAACTAGGTGCGAGCTCCTAGAGGGCAAGAGCCAACAGAGTCAGTAACACCACCAAATCTTTTAGAGGCGCTGGCTCAGTTACAAATTAAAGGCAGTTAGCAGAACAGCAGCAAGTGATTGTCACCCTGATGGCTAACCAGCAGATCGCTCCTATTACCCCGCCGGTGGTGAATGTAGTGGCCCCAATTGTAACCGAAGTTCCATCGGTTACATTTGTAGTCCCGGCAAGGGGGGTAAGGCAAGAAGCATATCTCATCCAGTGGCAGAAACTAAAGCCCGAGAACTTCTCAGGCACAAGCGAACCATGGGATGCTCAAGCATGGTTCAAAACTCTGGAGAGCATAGTAGAGCTGCTGGACTGGCCTGAAGTAGAAAAGATAAAGTGTGCATCTTTCTATCTTACGGGTGATGCTAGAATGTGGTGGGAGAGAGTCAAGGCCAAGAGAAATGTCAGCTAGATAACATGGGTCGACTTCAAGACCGAGTTCTTCGAAGAATACTTCCACATGCGAGTAACCAACAAGCATTATGATGAATTCACGGAATTCAGACAAGGAGAACTATCCGTGGAGGAAGCAGTGAAGAAGTTCAACTGACTAGCTGGTCTATGCCCAGAGCTAGTTGGCACTGAAAGAGAAAGAGTCAGGCTAATGTTCAAGATGTTAAGGCCTAAGATAGCCTTAAATGTGACCAGCGGTATTATTAGGCTACAGACCTCAGAAGAATTGATAAGTAGTGCTTTAATCACTGAACATGACTTAATCAGTATAAAGGTCACCAGTATGCAACAGAAGCAAGTACCAGACCAGAAATCCCAGGGTAACCCACAGAACTCGAAAGGGAACCCAAATAAAAGGAAGCAATAGGACCAAAAGACTTCTGAAAGCAACAAAGGAAGGTCATCAAGCAAGTACCTCTAATATCCTCAATGCTCAAAGTGTGGAAGGATGCACGCAGGAGTATGTCGTCAAGGCATGAGTGGGTGTTATATATGTGGAGTAGAAGAGCATATGGCCAAGGCTTGCCCTACCAAGGCAAATCCGCCTCCACCACAGTTTGTTCAGTATGGGGGTAAGCCTGCACAGTTGCATCAGATGCAACCAGTACTGGAGGGACCCTACATCAATCAAGGGAGAGTGGAAACCTCACAAGTCACGATCAACGCTTGAACTTTTGCCATCACCAAGGAAGAGGTGGTAAATTCTCCTACCGTGGTCACAGGTTGAATACTCATCTTATCTCATTATGCTAGGGTGTTATTCGATACTAGGGCAACACATTCTTTTATGTCTATGTCATTCTCTAAGAAGCTAGGGATTCCGCCGGAAATGCTGAAGGATAAGTTCTTAACGACATTACCTTCGAGAGAGGTCATGACATCTACTCAGTGGCTAGGAGCTATGCTAATTCGGATTTCCAACCGAGAACTCTATGGTGATTTAGTAGTCCTTGATATGGAGGATTTCGATATCATTTTAGGGATGGATTTCTTGAGCAAGTACAGTGCCTCTATTGAATGTCGCAAAAGGAAAGTAAAGTTCACACCAGAAGCAGAACTTCCGTTCGAGTTTGTCAAAGACCCAAAGAGAAAGAACAAAAGGTTTCTTTCAACTCTACAAGCTCAGAAGATGTTAGATAATGAATATTCTAGTTATTTAGCACACATAATAGATGGAAGGCAAAGAGAAGGGCTAAGGAAAGAAGAAGTGAAGGTAGTATGCGACTATCCAGAGGTGTTTCCTAAAGTGTTACCAGGACTTCCTCCTAACAGAGAAATTGAGTTTGAAATTGAGTTGGCTCCAAGTACCAACCCAATTTCAAAGGCACCTTATCGTATGGCGCCAGCAGAACTGAAGGAACTGCAAGAACAATTACAGAAGTTACTAGACAAGGATTTCATCCGCCCTAGTCATTCACCCTGGGGAGCTCCCGTGCTATTCGTCAAGAAGAAAGATGGAACTATGCTGATGTGCATAGATTATCGAGCCCTAAACAAGGTGACTATCAAGAACAGGTATCCTTTGTGAAGGATAGACGATTTATTTGATCAGTTAAAGGGGTCAACCATGTTTTCCAAATAGATTTGTTGTCAGGTTACCATCAACTCAAAGTCAAGGAGAGTGATGTGCCAAGAACTACTTTTCGAACACGGTATGGACACTACGAGTTTGTAGTCATACCTTTTGGAGTGACAAATGCCCCTGCAACATTCATGGATCTAATGAATCGAGTATTCACGGAGTTTCTTGATAAGTTCGTCATAGTCTTCATTGATGATATCCTAGTTTATTCAAAGTCTCGGAAGAACATGATGAACATCTGAGAGTAGTGTTGAAGACCTTACAGCAGAAAAAATTCACTACAAGAATTTTTGGATTCAACAACACCCAATAGACAACGCTTTTTTGAAAAATCGTTCTTTTTTTATTTAACAACGGTTTTTTCAAAACCTGTTGATGTTGAAAAGTTTTTTGCGGAAAAAGACAACGGTTGTTAAAAAACCGTTGTCTTATGTATGTCAAAGACAACGGTTTTTTAAAAACCGATGTCTATTTGGTTGGTTACGACAACTGGTTTTAAATAACCGTTGTCTATTTGTGTTGCTTACGTGGTAATACACTGTTAGTAATATGAGAGAAGTGTCCTAAGGCAATCCCCTTATGATTGTAAACATTTATTTTAATAAATGATAATTCACTATTTGAGTATACATATTTGTGTATTTGATTGGGATCTTAAACTCATTTACTGAATGTCCGCAATACAATTCACAGCATGAGAGAATTTGTGATGAATTCACAACTAGTGATTATCTCTACATGTGCAATTGTGAAGTATTGAAATTGTCCCTAGTCGATGAATTGATAAACACAGTCACTATCAATTCTGTTGAGACTAGCATGGGTTATTCTCTAATCAGCTGATTCTCACTGGCTGGTGACATTGGGATGTCCGGAGATAAACATGAATGCTAGTTAAGGGAACTAGTTCATTGGAGTGACTGGCTGTAAAACTTCACATGGTAGTCTATATATAGACATGTCAGTGAAGTTCTTACCGCAGCTTAAGTGCGATGTTCCTTTGACTTGCGGTGTTCAAGTCATCTTGGTCATGGAGACTTATACTTCAACATCTTAAGCAAGCATCTCCAAGGAGGTGTGGACCCAGGATGATTGGGTATAAGCCAAAGTGCCCGAAGATGTTTGAACAGCCTACAAAGGATTCACCACTCCTTGCGAGGAGATGTATACCCAGGCCTATCGTCGGATTGTTACTCAAAGCCTTTGGCCAGAGCATGTCATGTTTAGAGTATGAGTCTCTTAAATACATGAGAGTAATTAGAAATCCAAAGGACGAGAGAACGTTACTTGGGCTAGGTGTGACGTACTCAGCCTAGTGGGGACTGACACACACAGACCATGTCCTGAACCAAGTGGGTATAAGATGGTGAAGGGAATGAGGCACGATTCATTAAGAGCTGCTGAAGGGCTTCAGAATTATTTCTGAGGTCAACCGTTGATCTTTCGATTAATTGGGGGTCATGATGTACTACTAGGTGCCACTCATGATCGTTCTATAATTGGTTGATTATAGACGGCCAACATAAATCAAAAGCCTATTTAGTCACACGCACTACGAGTAATCCGAGGGATTTAAAACGAGTTTAAAATTGAATTTTCCGATCAAGAGAAATAAGTCAAATCTGAATTTGTCAGAGGCGCATCGGAAGCTAAAAATGGCTAAGTCTTTTGAAGGCTTATTGGGCGAATTAAATGAGTTTAATTCGCGAGGAGAATGGCTTGGTGTGGCCGGCCAAAGAGGGTGTCCACCCTCTTTGGTTTGGCCGGCCACAATAAAGAGGGAAACCAATTTATTTGGTTTAAATTATAAAATAAATCAAGTGCGATTTGTTTTATAAAATTATGGATAAATAAATTTATATAAAGAAATTTATAGAAATTTATTTTTTTTATGGAAATTAAAATGAACCATGGATTGGTTTATTTTATTTTATAAAATCAATTATGAATTGATTTTTCCATGATAAGAAAAATTTAATAAATTTCTTATAAATTTTATTCCATAATAAAAGGAGAGATGAGTTTGTTTTATTATAAATTTAGTTATAATAAAACTTGGCATAACGGAATAATTCATAAGAAAATTTATAGGATAAATTTCTTATGAAAATTCCGTTAAGAGGAGACTTGGCAATGGAGAGGCTACTATATAAAGGAACCAAGGCAAGCCTTGAATGAGAATTAATCAAGAGATTAAGAAGCTCTCTCTCTCTCACATTCTCTCCCTCTCTCTCTCTAGGGTCGGCGCCCCTTCTCTCTCTAGGGCCGGCGCCCCCTTTCACCCTCTAGGGTCGGCGCCTCCTTCCTTGCCGTGAGCCACCACCAAGATGAAGCGGGTCGCGACTCCTTCTTCCCTTCACGGAATCTTGATTCCGTTATTTGGTGGTTAGTTTCTATCTCTCTCTCTTGATATTCTAGTTGTGCCTTTAGAGAATCTAGTAGTTCTCGTCGGCATAAAACTCGTGGCTTTGCGAAGTCATCCCGAAAAGAACTCGGCGTGGACGCGAATAGAGGCGGAGCTTCAAAGGGACGCTACGGTTGGATCTCGTCCCTTACTTCGAGTTACGATAGGTATTGAGTAAATTAGTTTACTTTCTGCAAAATTTTAATTTATGATCATGTCCACACATCATAAGGTCGCATGCTAGATACGTGGTTAAAATAATTTGAGAAATTATTTAATGCTAATTCTTCCGCTGCACGTAAATATTTTCAAATTTACGAACCCGTATCCTTGTCAACATGCACCCGGACCCAACATACACAACAGTGAGCGAGCGCGAAAACAAAAATGCCCGCCTTAGTTGTTCTCTTCAGTCGCCGTGCAGAACCTCCCCTTAGTTCATTCTCTGCATTCGCCGCAGTCGCCAAACCCTAACACACCTCAAACTTCCTTGTCATCTTTTCCTTCTTCTCATTCTTCTTCTCCTTCCTCTTCGCCGCGAGCAACAACGCCGAACCCTAAGACACCTCAAACTTCCTTGCCATCTTTTCCTTCTTCTTCTTCTTCTTCCTCTTCGCCGCACACAAACAAGACACCTCAAACTTCTCCTCGGGCGAAAAGCCCCTTTTCCTTCCTCTCCCGTGTTGCTGCCCTACCCTGCAGACGAGGGATTAAAGGGCAAGGGGGCGACGACAGCGTATGGGAAAGCGCAAGGGGGTGGCGGCAGCGTATGGGAAAGTACAAGGGGGCGGCGGCAGCGTCAATGAAGAGGAAGAAGGCTGCTTCTGATGCAGCAATGCTGGAGGGAGAGGAGGCCACCACGAGCAAGACGCAGGAGGAGGATCCCCATAAGGAGCCGAAGAAGAGACGGGTAAAGGTTCCGGAGACTGAGACCGAGTACTTCACCAAGAAGAGGAACTTGGTATGGCTTGCTGTTGATTTTGTTTTATTCTAGTAAAAGAAAAGAAAAAAGTAATTCTCTTTTTGTGTTAGATTGTGGCAAACTGATGGTTCCATCAATTCATAGATGTACTGAATGTTAAGCAGTGCTTGCATTTCTTCTTCCATCAGCTCATTAATCGACTACTAATACGTACTCATCCTTAATAACGTATCTACCTGCAGGAAGATCTTTGGCAAGCAGCTTTTCCAGTTGGAACTGAGGTTTTGATCTTTGTTTTGTCTATTGACTTACGCTTTAATATGTAAAAAGGCATGTGATTCATCATTTCTTTATGAGAGTTTTTTAGAGTTGTTGCATTTGATTTTGACAGTGGGACACAACATGGATAAACTTCATGAGATTAATTTGTGTTTTTCAAATTTAGAGGTCTATCTTTGTCATTTCTCAATTCCTGAATGAATAAAGTGTATTGATGATATTGATCTTTGTTGATCTTGGTGCATAGAGTGCCTTTGAGGAGGGTGGGGAGCTTCACGGGAAGACGGTCTACTTTTTTGGCAGCACGGAGGGTAAATGACTTGGATGTATTTTTTTTTTTGCTCAGCTCATCTATTCAAAGTATTTTAGTTGCTAGTTAATTGTCTATTTAGATACCATTTTAGATTATGTCAGTTAGTAGTTAGTTGAAGATTTAAATTCACCTTAACACTCCCACCATACATCTTTCACATCGTACACCATTACATAATTACTTATTCATCTTTAAATTGTACCTTGAGTTTCCTCTTTTCTATTTACATCTTATTTGTTTGCATACAATCACACACTTAAAAATATTTGGAGGCTTTGGCCTGTCTATTTGATTGATATGCTTCTGTTTTTCCTTCTGCAGCTCAAATGTTAAATGTGAATGGTCAAGAGAAAGTTGTTTCAGATAACAATTTTTAATCACCCTTGATCTTCTGATAGAGTGCAAGTACTTAGAATGTACATATGGGCAGCGAAATTTATTTACTACTTTATATTTGAAAAAAGATTTGAAATCCTTACACATAGACTTACTTCAGCATATTTCATTGTTTATTGAGTTATCACAATCCTTTTTTTTATTAAATTAGCATGTCTATTGTTATCATTAATCAAAATCAATTATTAGCTATTCCCCTTGAATTGCTTATCACAAATATGGTAGCTAACAACTTATCATGTCTATAGTTATTTGGTAGTGTTTCCCAACCACTAATGAGAAAGGGATAGCATTTAACACTTAATGGCACACAAAGTGGAAGAGCATTGTGTGATTTCATAATAAAGAGAATTTGTTTTTTTTGGAATATTGTTTGTTTATCTTCTAAAATAAAATCATGTCCTCTAGGTGGATTAATCTCCAATTCCACCATCTGATAAGATTGGTGTAAAATCTGTTCAAAGGGAGAAAGAGGAAGTAATGCCCATGAAGACAATGAAAATGGAGGATTGAATACTCACACAGATGACTCAAGCAAGCTGGAAGAGACAAACCCACTTAATTTGTCAGCAGTATATCAATTAATAAGGAATATTTTCGAGATCCCATGTTGTTTGCCATTGCTTTCAAATTGATATGTTTTCTGCTAAGTCAATGCTATTACTAAATGTAGTTACTGGAGGGATTGCAAAGCTCTCTACATATATCGAAGATTCCTAGTTTGTCACATGATAAAGACACCAAGAACTTGCATAAAGGCGGACCATCTTCTAGAGGTAACTTTATTCTTAAGAAAAAGATACATTTATCCTTATCCTATCCGACTTGCGAGTATTTAAATTCTCCAATTTTTTTTTCAGGTCAGAGTCAGATAAATAGTAGATAGCTTCCTTACTGATGCATTTCAGTTCACATAGAAATTTCCAGCGCCACTATGACAGAATTAAATCTAGGGTTCATGTACATAAATGCAGGATAAATTTAGTGAATTGAAGGACCAAATGATGGCTGGATTACTTCTCAACACAAATGAGGTTTGCCCAAGACATTTTGTTCTACATGCTAAATGTTTCCTTTTTTGCAATTCAAGTTATGTATACTGCATCTCATATGTTCCCTTAAATGCATTTTCTGGACCAGGCTAAGTTCCTACAACTTTATTCAAAATGCAAGTGTTTTGAAATTACAATTTTTTAACTCACTTGACAAGGGTAACCATGCCTGAGAAATAGTGAGATGCTTTTATTTTTTTCTCCAGTTAATTTACAATTTCTAGTTATCATTCTTTATATCATGGTTAGCATACCACATGCTAAAAAATAGGCATCACGTTTACACTTGGATGTTCCCATACCATGAGTGCGCTGCTTATTCACTGAAATTTTGGAGAATCTACACATGTACTTCTTTACCATTCTGCTATTTTGCTGAAGCTTCGAACCAGCAAATTTTGCTTGCTTTCACAAATTGTAGTTTCCAAGATTGTAGTTCTAATATGCTGACCTCCTCTTTTCTTACTGTAGAATCTGTATGTAAGTTTGATTAATTCAGAAGGAAGTACAGTTTCTCGTCCAACAATTGTCAAAACTTTAATTGTACTTGCTATTGGGAATCATCAACCATGCACATGTTACTTAATAGACTTCTGCTCAACTACCCTTTGGTTTTTACCGAATCTGAAATAAACTATAAACTCCTTATCAGGGAAACAAAGCTTCCATTAGTCTTTCTTCAGCTATGCATAAGCACAATTTTTGCATCCATTTTTTTTTGTGTGTTAATCTATTCCTCTTATTTATTCATTATTCTGCATCATCGCCAGGTGATGGAAAAAAGGAGGGTCAACTTCATGGAGAGGAAGACAAGCACGGTGAAGAAAAGCAGGACAGGTATAAAGTATTTGGAAACTTTGGATAAATAGAGCTGGCTTTTAAAGTTCCTTTCTCAGATTTTTTTTCTCTCTTGGTTTTCAGAGCGATTGTATAAGAACTCAGATCAAGTTCGGCGAGGAAGATTTGATGGCGACGCTGTCAAGATATAGATATGCAAGATTACAAGTAATCTATCTGTTTTGGCCTTTTTTGGGGGAACTTCAATGTGACTAGTGATTATAAATTTGGGTTTAGGATTTTTGTATCGACATGGAATGTAGGTGGAAAGTCCCCAACAAAAAAATTGAATCTTGAGAAATGGATCCATATATGATGTATAATATTTGATGATATTTTGATGTATGATAGTTTGAAGTGTGTTTGCTCAATATTGTTTAATTATTTAAATAATTTATTTTTTAAATAATATTTGTTGTAAATTATTGGTCGTCTCAACTAAAAGACAATGATTTTTATTTGTTGTCAAACTATTGTTTAAATCACACACAAATAAAGGTGAAAAACCATTGCTACACTGTTGTTATTGACTATAAACGACAACGGTTTGTAACTGTTGATGTTGAGCACCCCTTTTAACAACATGACCTTTAACAACAGTGTTTTTAGCCTACGACAATGGTGAACGCCCGTGGTTAATAAGCATTTTTCTACTAGTGATTGTACGCCAAATTTTCAAAGTGTGAATTCTGGCTTAACCATGTGGCTTTTCTAGGCCACATCATTTCCAAGGAAAGTGTTATGGTAGACCCAGCAAAGATTGAAGCAGTTAATAACTGGGGTCGACCAAAGAATGCCAATGAGATCAGAAGCTTTCTGGGTTTAGCAGGGTATAATAGAAGATTCGTGGAGGACTTTTCAAAGATAGCTTCTCCACTAACAGCCCTTACCATAAAGAATAAGAAATATGAGTGGACTGAAGATTGTGAGCTGAGTTTTATTGAGCTGAAGAAAAGACTGACAAGTGCTCCCATTCTTACAGTTCCCGAAAGTGACAGAAGCTTCGATATATATAGTGATGCATCAAAGCTGGGACTTGGAGTTGTACTCAGCCAAGAAGGCAAGGTCATTGCTTATGCTTCTAGGCAACTCAAGGATTATGAAAAGAACTACCCTACTCATGATCTTGAGTTAGCAGCAGTAGTCTTCGCTCTCAAAATGTGGAGACATTATCTGTATGGAGTTCAGTGTAAAATTTACACAGATCACCAAAGTCTGAGATATTTCTTCACTCAGAAGGACCAAAATATGAGACAACACAGGTGGTTGGAGTTACTCAAAGATTACGACTGTGAAATCCTCTACCACCCTAGTAAAGCGAATAAAGTGGCTGATACGTTAAGTAGAAAAACTTGCGCAACCTTGATGTCCCTGTCATCACTGTCACCACCGCTGCAGAAAGAAATAGTAGATTATGGAGTTGAGATCATATATGGGCAACTCTCAGTATTGACACTAGAGTCAACACTGCTTAAGGATATATAGAAAAAGCAAGATCAAGATTATGATATTCAAAAGATCAAGCAAGAGATGCAAGAAGGAGAAAGTAAAGAATGTAGAGTATCTGATAGTGGGATACTCTATTATGGTGACCGTCTATGTGTCCCCAACAATGAAGAGCAAGAAAGAAAATTCTTAAAGAAGCCCAAAGAACTCCCTACTCTATGCACCCTGGTTCTACCAAAATGTACTAGAATTTTTAAAGAAGATTTTAGTGGTCTGGAATAAAAAGAGATGTAGCTAAATATATTAGTATCTGCCTGACATATCAAAGAGTGAAAGCAAAATACTAGAGGCCAAGAGGAGTCCTACAACCCATACAGATTCTCGAGTGGAAATAGGAAGATATAGCCATGGATTTCATTGTTGATCTACCAAAGACAACAAATGGCTATGATTCTATCTGGGTAATTGTAGACAGATTGACCAAGTCTGCATACTTTTTGGCAATCAAAGTGTCTTACTTAATAGAAAGACTAGCTTAGTTATATGTATACGAAGTGATCCGACTGTATGGAGTTTCGAAGACCATTATCTTTGATAGAAATGGTCGTTTCACTTCGCACTTTTGGGAGTGGGTACAGACAGCACATGGTACCAAACTGAGATTTAGCACAACTTTCCATCCTCAGACTGATGGGTAGACAGAACGAGTAAATCAAGTTCTAGAAGATATGCTTAGAGCTTGTGCATTAGATTTCAAGGACAGTTGGTGTAAATATTTATGTTTAGCTGAGTTTGCCTATAATAAAGTTACCAAGCTACTATTGGTATGTCACCTTATGAAACTCTTTATGGTAGGAAGTGCAGATCTCCTATCTGTTAGTATGAAGGCAGTGAGAAGAAAGAAATGGGGTACAAAACTGACCTTATTGAGGATACCACCGAAACTATAAAGAGCATCCGCCAAAGAATAGAAACTGCTCAGAGTAGGCAGAAGAATTATGCCGATGTACGTGGTAGACCGCTAGAGTTCGAAAGTTGGGGATATAGTTTTCCTCAAATTAGCTCCCATGAATGGCGTAATGAGATTCGGCAAGAAAGGCAAGTTAAGTCCTCATTACATAGGACCCTACCTAATTACGAAAAGAGTTGGCAAAATAGCTTATGAGTTAGAGCTACCACCAGAGATGTCAGCTATTCACAATGTGTTTCAATGTCTCAATACTGAAGAAACAAATCCCTGATGCCAACCAAGTGATTGAGTCACAGATGGTACAAGTTCAAGAAGATCTCAGTTATGAAAGTCGACCTATTCAGATAATAGATCAGGCAGTCAAGAAATTGAGGAACAAAGAGGTAACCCTAGTAAAGGTTCTATGGCTAAACCAGAAGTTTGAGGAGGCAACTTGGAAACAGAAGATAACATGAGGCAAAAATATTCGAAGTTATTCTAAGTTCGAGGACGAACTTTTTATAAGGTAGGGAGGATTGTAACGCCAAAAATTTTCCAGAATTTTCCAAAATAAAAAGAAATATAAAAATTTCTTTTATGGAGTAAAAAGGGGTCGGAGCCGAGGCTAGAACAAAGGACCCTTAGTTTAGTATTGGTTTAAGTTTCCATTAGGTGGTGGTAAAGCATCACATTGCGATATGGAAACCATTTAAGATAAGTGCAAGTAAGCACCTAAGCACCTATTCATGGAAGTTGCTTCAACTTCCACTTAGTATATAAGGGAAGAGAAAGAAGAGGAAATTAGACATCTCCTCATTTTTCTTCTTCTTCCTCTTGAGTAAGAGATGTTGGGGCTGCAAGGTTGCAAACATAGTCCCTCATCGAAAACACATGGAAAAGATCATAGGCTTATAAGGAAAAAAGATATCTCTATTGGCATGAGGCCTTTTGGGAGAGCCCAAGAGCAAAACCATGAGGGCTTAGGCCCAAAGTGGACAATATCATACCATTGTGGAGATATCTAAATTCCTTTTAGTCCTAACAATTGGTATCAGAGCCAGGTTGCTCTTCACCGGACTAACCGCCGGAAGAAGCACGAGCTAGAGCCATGATTCAGATCTAACCATGTGGGTTAAGCCTTGAATAAAGGGTGTGTGGGTTCCCGTGTCTTGATCAAGAGGACCAGACACCAGGCAGAAAAGTCCTAGTTGCGGCTAGACGGTGAAGTCCTAGTAGGTCGGGTGGACCAAGGGGCAAAAAGTCCTGCTAGGTTGAGGATCGGACATCAAACGGAAAGGGTTTCCGCTTGAGGGGGGCTTGTGGTCCTTTGTTTGAGGGGGGGATTGTTGGGGCTGCAAGGTTGCAAACATAGTCCCACATTGAAAACACATGGAAAAGATCATAGGCTTATAAGGAAAAAAGATATCTCCATTGGCATGAGGCCTTTTGGGAGAGCCCAAGAGTAAAACCATGAGGACTTAGGCCCAAAGTGGACAATATCATACCATTGTGGAGATATCTAAATTCCTTTTGGTTCTAACAAGATAAACTAGGGTTTCTCTCCTAGTGCCAAAGAGTTGGCGAATTACGCGAAGGTAGTGGACGAACAGTACCACGCTAGATCCTACGCCGGAATAGTGAGTTTAACAAACATAAGTGTAAGTAGATCACTCACCTGCAGTAAAAGTTGTTCTCGTATGATTTTAGTTGTCGTAAAACTTGATTCTAATCCTTTTGTGTGTGTGATCTGAGTATAACAAGACCAAGGTCTTGATTTGCCCAAAACGAGTTTTGAGATTTGGGCACGCAAGGTGCTCGATGAAAGTATAGAGTAAGACCGAGGTCTTACTAAGTCCAAGAACGAGTTCTGGGACTAAGGCACATAAGGTGCATTGATGTATGTACAAGACCAAGGTCTTGATGTGTCCCAAAACAAGTTTTGGGAACATTACTTTTTAAGTGCAAAGAATATGCAAAGTGTAAGCATTATAAGTACAAGCATTAGAAGTTTTAAGTATATTACTTTTTTTAAGTGACATGTATCGGGTCGAGGCCCACAAGAGATCTAGGCGAGCCTAGCAGAGACACTCTAGTAGGGTTCGGTGGCTAGCCACCCCGAAACCTATTAGGGATACGCGCATTGGTACTATGTCGGGCCCAAAAGTAGAATGTTTATCTATTTTAAAGTATAAGAGTATACCAGTTTTAAAGTTTTCAAATGCAAGCATTTATTTCAAGCATGTTAAGCATTTTTCATTTCAAGCAAGGTTTCCAAATGCAAGCATTTGTTAGAAGCATTATTCATGTTAAGTATGACATTTCCAGTTATATATGTTTTTAAAGCAAGCATTCTTTTAATCATGAGCATGTTTAATATCGATTGCATCTTTTGTGAGAGTAGGATTATTTACTAAGTAATTTGCTTATAGTTTGCATCCTTTTACTGCAAATAAAGGTAAAGAAAGGATGTAAGTCAAGGAGGCTAACGGAAGGATGATTGGTGTCAGTGGCGGTGGAACTGTGGAGTGAGAATTTGGGATGAGACTTGCTAGTGCTTTAAGTTCTATGCAGTAGAACTTTATTGTTTATTGCTTAAGTTTCATGATAGTAGTGTTAATTCATAAAGATTATAAGATTGAGTTATTTTATAGCTTACTACTTGAGTTGCATGCTAGATGGTTCATGAACTAGCACAAGTTAAATGAATATGAGTTCTAACTATAGTTGAAGTAGAGGTGTCTTCATTGAGTTATTCAAATGTTTCTAAAGTCTATAAATGAGATTCCAGAATTTCCAATCGACTGCCCAGGATAGCAGTCGACTGACCTCAATGAATTTGAGGGAATAGAAACATTGGTCAAGTGAAAGTCAGGTGGAGTTGACTGATCAGTCGACTGGTAGTCCCACCAGTCGACTGGTCCATGGCCAAATTTCAAACAGAATGATTGGTCGTGTAATCTCGGGCCAGGAGTCGACTGACACCAGTTGACTGCTCCTCCATCAGTCGACTAGTATAGAGTAGGAGAAAGAAAATGTGACCTCCCAATAAGGTTAAGGAGAGTGGGGCGTTACACGTCCCATCAGATTTTTCTCCTCTAGTGACTTACCTTACTTACCTTTGTATAGATATACTTAGCTTCATAACCCACCAGGTCTTCCTGTCAGATGCCCCATCTAGACTTTAGCCAACTGTCAAGTGCTGCAGGCTCAGCTGAACTTCATGTCAGGTCTCCACCACCATAAGCTTTAGTAGTTCTCAGGCTCCACGAACCTAAATGGATTTCCTGCCAGGACTCAACCACCCTAGACTTCAACCTGATATCAAGTCCTAAGTCTTTCAATCCTACACACTTGGTAAAATGGTTAAACAACACCATACCTAACTTTAAGCTATTTATCATTCATCAAAACCTAAGTTTGAGCACAACAGAACAAAGTTTGTTTTTCAAATTCTGAGATAAAAGGGCTCTATTTATAGAGTTTGGAAAAGTTATCTTATTGTCGATGTGGCACATCTCCGATGCATGTGTTCATTGGGGGCACCTGAGTTGGGTCAAATTTTATCCGCTTTGTAATGGTTGTGAAAATGACTCTTTCTAGATAAAATATTGATCCCGGGCACCCGTATCAACACTGGGTGCTCTGGATAACTCGGGCACCCGCATGTCTGGGTGCCCGTGTTGATCTGGGCACCTTGTTTCTGATCAACCTCCGATTAACCAGCCTTTTGGTGCTTTTAGTTGATTTTTGATTATCCAAAGATGAGCTCATCTGAACCCAATTTCCGACCTTCTCCTCGAATAATCTTCCTCCCTGGCTTCTCGTCCCTTGGATGTCTCGCATATCTTTCTTGCTCCACCTGTGTACTCTTCCACAGTTTTTCGTTACTCGGATACACCAAGCCTGTCAACTCCCTTCCTGTGAACTCCTTCACACTCGCCTTGTCTTTCTCTTGACTTCTTGTTCTCCTAAGTTCCTGGATACTTAGTCATAAGGCATCAAAACCTAATATGACCTACTTGACTTGATTGACCACATCAACTATTCCGAGGTACTTACATTGTCTATCTGTTTAATGGTCACTGACTCCAAATCAACAGTTGTGATTATTCCATTTTGAATCCCATCGATTGGTGGGAATCACCAATCAATTGAGAATTTTTAATATATTGGTCAATCGATTTGGCACCCTTCTATGATCACGAAGAAGGTTTTCTAATTGATTGACTATGCCGAATTGATTGGCCAATCGATTTGGTAGTCTTCTGTGCTCTTAAAGAAGGATGGCCAATCAATTGGCTAATCGATTTGGGAAGCTACTGTTTACTCGAAATTGGTTACCAATTGATTGACAATCCGTTCGAATCGATTAATACACCATTTGGCTAAACCTTGAATTTTGGGTTTACACCAATCGATTATGCCAATCGAATAGTGATGCAAATATCGAAATTGAGGTTTAGGGTTTTGGGATTTAGCTCACCAATCGATTGGTGAGTTGATGAATCCTAAAATAGGATTTTTTTTTTTTTTGTTTTTAATCCCTAAACCCTCAAACACATACCTCCCTTTAATGTACCAATCGAACCCAATTTTTCTCATACCAAATGAACCTCTTATTACCTGGACTTTGCACATAGAGCTTCCTCATCTTCAGGTCTTCATTTACCCTTGCATCCAATCTCACGATCTGCATGGGTTTTTATCTTTTGCTAAAAATTCAATCCTTGACCTTCTTGGTCTTTCCTTACCTTGCATCCGATCTTCTGCCTGTATGAACTTCTTTTTGCTAAAAATCCGGCCCTCGACCTTCTTGGACTTTTGTTACCTTGAATTTGGTCTTCTGATCTATATGGACTTCTTCTTGTCAAAATTTGTCCCTCAACCTTCTTGGACTTCTCTTATCCTACAACCTTATAACTCAAGTTAGATTCATCGTATTAACCTAAACTTAAATAATTATTAATGATTGAAACTTCTTTTTCGAGGCACGATTGCACCAACACTATTAAGTGTTTCATCACAAAGGATGGATAAACACAATTTTGGGATAGACAACTAAGGCACAATGACATGTAAACTCTTACTTATTGTCTAAAGATGAATTGGTGAAAGCACTACCAAAGATGAAGTATGTGAATAATAAAATTTTCGATATATATTTTTAGTTGACACTAGGTATCCAGTTAATTACGTAGACTAATCCTTGGGTGATTAGTCTCAACTCACGGAAGTTTCCTATCGGTAAATCGATAAGCGCTCGAAGTGGGCGACACATCAGCTCAGCATTCTTAGGTTAACCGCTCATTAAAAAAAATTTATCTGTTAATTTACCAAAGCTGAGAAATCGATCCTTAAATATATGAGAAACTTAAGACATCCTACACATTAACCAAAAGCTAAAATTTTTGATACATGGTGGCAAAAAAATAATTCACTCATCCTAGTACCCGTAAAATGGTACAAGGGAAGCAAGCTAAATATTCCTATAAAGTTAAGGGATCAGTTACTTCTCGAGTTCTCGAGCTATTGGATTAGAATCTATTTGACTCTTATGGCAAATACATTTATTAGACTCTTACTCAAAAGAGTGTTACTCTGAATATTTTTTAATTTCTAAAAAAATAAATAAAAGGAAAATAAATAAAGCGATGCTAACTTAAAATGGATTTAGTGATCAATTTGACAATTTTACATTTGAAGACTTTTGCAAAATCAATGGCTCTACCTCAAGATTACAAGTAGGATCTTGAACATCCTTTAATTCAAGTAGTGCGAGATATATATCTCATGGAGTAAGAACTTGCTATTCTTATAAGAAAGCAGATAATCATATTGTATGTATTCATTCATAAACATTGAATAGTTCAAATTGGATGTGACAAGGGCTGATCAAATTCGAAAATTTTCATAATATTTTGATGAAAAGTAAATATATCATTAAGAAAATGGTACAACCAATCATGCGCCTTGTAGATAGCTATTGGTTTCTGATAAAATATCATATCCAAATAGCTAATAAGGGATGATACATATGTGCACCCTCATGAATACCATCCTCACAAAAGACACACAACTGACTAAGAACTGTCAGTCATGCCACATCCGCCACAACAATCATATGAAGTACTGAGTCTCCATGCATGCCTCCGCATCATGATGTCTCGGGCAGTATCTCATAATCCATACGACAATTTACCAAAGGCCGTACTTAACAATTGGAAATTACCAAAGGGCGTCCCATGGTTTGTATTTTACCAAAGGGCGCACTCATTATAGTGAACTTCCTCTTATACCCCTCCTGTTATCTATTGTCTTTCTCTTTCTCTCTCAGTAATAAATTCTGAGACGCCAGCACATACAACGTGACTTAATTACTGACATTTATTTTAAAATAATATATAATGGAATTGGCGCTAAATTAAAAAACGTAAGGTAAAAATTGAAAAAATATTTCAATTAAAAAATTTCTCATCCAACTTGGTTTAACAATATAAATAAATGATTTTTATTTTTTATTAATAAAAATTAATATATTAAATAATATTTAATAAATATATTAATGTATAAAAAGTTTTTTGAAACAAATTGTTGGATTTAAAAATATAAATAAATGATTTTTATATTTGATTAATAGAAATTAATATATTAAATAATATTTAATAAATATATTAATGAATAAATTTTTTTTTGAAAAAAAACTGACCGTGAGCCTGAAATCTATTGATTTCAGGCCCACACTAGGACTGAAATTTTTTATTTCAGGCCCACATTTAGCCTGAAATCTTTTGATTCAGGCCCGATGTGAACTCAAATTTTTTTTCTATTTTAAAAATATAATAATATATAAAAAAACCTATCAAAAAACTTAATTTCAGATTCAAACGCAGGGTCTAAAGTCATCCCAGGAAGTTCTGAAGTCAAATAACTTCAGATCCTATAAATAATTAATTTAATAAATAATAATTAAACATAAAAAATATTGTTAATATTAAAAAAATTTCAATGCCCTGTGGCCTGAAGGCATCCGACTTCAGGCCAAAGGAGGGCCTGAAGTCTGATGACTTCAGGCCCTACATTATTAAATATTAAAAAAATTATAAAAAGTATAATATAAAATTACATATTATTTATAATTTTTATAAAAAAGGTATAATATATAATTACATAATAATAAAATGATATAGGAGTGGTTTAGGTATATCAGTGAGTTTTAAGCAAAACTCACTGATGGACCTACCATATTTGGAATTCTGAAAACTCTATATCAGTAGACAGGGTTGAGCTAGGAGATGAGATTTTGGGTGCCGAAACCTCTAATCTTGCTGTATCACCAATGCTATAGGAGTGGTTTAGGTATATCAGTGAGTTTTGAGCAAAACTCACTAATGGACCTACCATATTTGGAATTCTGAAAACTCTATATCAGTAGACAGAGTTGAGCTAGGAGATGAGATTTTGGGTGTCGAAACCTCTAATCTTGCTGTATCACCAATGCTATAGGAGTGGTTTAGGTATATCAGTGAGTTTTGAGCAAAACTCACTGATGGACTTACCATATTTGGAATTCTGAAAACCCTATATCAGTAGACAGGGTTGAGCTAGGAGATGAGATTTTGGGTGCCGAAACCTCTAATCTTGCTGTATCACCAATGCTATAGGAGTGGTTTAGGTATATCAGTGAGTTTTGAGCAAAACTCACTGATGGACCTACCATATTTGGAATTCTGAAAACCCTATATCAGTAGACAGGGTTGAGGTAGGAGATGAGATTTTGGGTGTTGAAACCTCTAATCTTGCTATATCACCAATGTTATAGGAGTGGTTTAGGTCTATCAGTGAGTTTTGCTCAAAACTCACTGATATACCTAAACCACTCCTATAGCATTGGTGATACAGCATGATTAAAGGTTTCGACACCCAAAATCTCGTCTCCTAGCTCAACCCTGTCTACTGATATAGCGTTTTCAGAATTCCAAATATGGTAGGTCTATCAGTGAGTTTTGCTCAAAACTCACAGATAGACCTAAACCACTCCTATAGCATTGGTGATATAGCAAGATTAGAGGTTTCGGCACCCAAAATCTCATCTCCTAGCTCAACCCTGTCTACTGATATAGAGCTTTCAGAATACCAAATATAGTAGGTTCTTCAGTGAGTTTTGCTCAAAACTCACTGATATACCTAAACCATTCCTATAGCATTTTATTATTATGTAATTTTATATTATACCTTTTTTATAAAAATTATAAAAAATATGTAATTATATATTATACTTTTTATAATTTTTTTTTTATATTTAATAATAGAGGGCCTGGAGTCATCAGACTTCAGACCCTCCTTAGGCCTGAAGTCGGATGACTTCAGGCCAAAGGGCACTGAAAATTTTTTAATATTAACAATATTTTTTATGTTTAATTATTATTTATTAAATTAATTATTTATAGGATCTGAAATTATTTGACTTCAAACCCTCCTGAGAGGACTTCAGGCCCTGCGTTTGAATCTGAAATTAAGTGTTTTGATAGGTTTTTTATATATTAATATATTTTAAAATAAAAAAAAATTTTGAGTTCACGTCGGACCTGAATCAAAAGATTTCAGGTCCCACGTGGGCCTGAAACACAAAATTTCAGGCCAAGCGTGGGCCTGAGGCCCACGGTTAGTTTTTTTCAAAAAAAAATTTATACATGAATATATTTATTAAATATTATTTAATATATTAATTTCTATTAATCAAATATAAAAATCATTAATTTATATTTTTAATGTTACTATCTTTATAAAAATCATTTATTTATATTTTTAATGCTACTATCTTTATAACAAAACTCATTGATAGACCTAAACCACTCTTATAGCATTGGTGATATAGCAAGCTTAGAGGTTTCGGTACCCAAAATCTCATCTCCTAGCTCAACCCTGTCTACTAATATAGAGTTTTCAGAATTCCAAATATGGTAGGTCCATTAGTGAGTTTTGCTCAAAACTCACTGATATACCTAAACCACTCCTATAGCATTGGTGATACAGCAAGATTAGAGGTTTCGGCACCGAAAATCTCATCTTCTAGCTCAACCCTGTCTACTAATTTAGAGTTTTCAGAATTCCAAATATGGTAAGTCCATCAGTGAGTTTTGCTCAAAACTCACTGATAGACCTAAACCACTCCTATTACATTGGTGATACAGCAAGATTAGAGGTTTCGGCATCCAAAATCTCATCTCCTAGCTCAACCCTGTCTACTCATATAGAGTTTTCAGAATTCCAAATATGGTAGGTCTATCAGTGAGTTTTGCTCAAAACTCACTGATATACCTAAACCACTCCTATAGCATTGGTGATACAGCAAGATTAGAGGTTTCGGCACCTAAAATCTCATCTCCTAGCTCAACCCTGTCTACTGATATAGGGTTTTCAGAATTCCAAATATGGTAGGTCCATCAGTGAGTTTTGCTCAAAACTCACTGATATACCTAAACCACTCCTATAGCATTGGTGATACAGCAAGATTAGAGGTTTCGGCACCCAAAATCTCATCTCCTAGCTCAACCCTGTCTACTGATATAGAGTTTTCAGAATTCCAAATATGGTAGGTCCATCAGTGAGTTTTGCTCAAAACTCACTGATATACCTAAACTACTCCTATAGCATTGGTGATGCAGCAAGATTAGAGGTTTCGGCACCCAAAATCTCATCTCCTAGCTCAACCCTATCTACTGATATAGAGTTTTCAGAATTCCAAATATAGTAGGTCCATCAGTGAGTTTTGCTCAAAACTCACTGATATACCTAAACTACTCCTATAGCATTTTATTATTATGTATTTACATATTATACCTTTTTTATAGAAATTATAAATAATATGTAATTATATATTATACTTTTTATAAAAAAAATTTTATATTTAATAATGTTGGGACTTCAGGCCAAAGGGCACTGAAATTTTTTTAATATTAATAATATTTTTATTGTTTAATTATTATTTATTAAATTAATTATTTATAGGATCTGAAGTTATTTGACTTCAGACCCTCCTGGGATGACTTCAGGCCCTGCGTTTGAATCTGAAATTAAGTGTTTTGATAGGTTTTTTTATATATTAATATATTTTTAAAATAGAAAAAAATTTGAGTTCACGTCGGGCCTGAATCAAAAGATTTCAGACCCAACGTGGGCCTGAAATAAAAAATTTTAGGCCCTCACTAGGCCTGAAATCAATAGATTTCAGGCTCACGGTCAATTTTTTTCAAAAAACTTTTTATACATTAATATATTTATTAAATATTATTTAATATATTAATTTCTATTAATCAAATATAAAAATTATTTATTTATATTCTTAAATCCAACCGTTTATTTCAAAAAACCTTTTATACATTAATATATTTATTAAATATTATTTAATATATTAATTTCTATTAATCGAAAATAAAAAATCATTTATTTATATTTTTAAATCATGTTGGATGAGAAATTTTTTAAGTGATATTTTTTCAATTTTTACCTTATGTTTTTTTAATTTAGCGCTGATTTCATAATATATTATTTTAAAATAAAAGTCAGTAATTAAGTCACGTTGCATGTGCTGACGTCTCAGAATTTATTACTGAGAGAGAAAGAGAAAGACAATAGATAACAGGAGGGATATAAGAGGAAATTCACTATAATGAGTGCGTCCTTTGGTGAAATGAAACCATGGTACGCCTTTTGGTAAATATCTATTTTTAGGTACGCCTTTTGGTAAATTATCGTAATCCATAATTTGCTCGTGATGCATCCCAAGGACTTCTCATGCCATCCTTATCAAAGGACTTCGATCATGATAGGCTTCTAAGAGCAGTCACAATCTCACTTGAGAAGGTTGATTTGTCTTAGAATCTTAAAATAGCTCATAAGTGTCCCCAACGTTTAACATAGATGGTACACAAATGATATTCTATCAAAGTTGGATAGTGAATCAAATCCTAGGGATTTTAATATATCCATACAGTACGCCATGCGTTTGCTACCTATACTCGTTGAAGTTCTTTCTATATGACGTGAGACCATTAATATATGAGAGTCTCTAATACGACAATTCCATATTTAAAGTAGCTCATAAGTTGTTATTACTAGTTTAATTTGTTTTTAATGATTATCATGCATCTAATAAGAATGCTCAATGTTGAAATAATATAGGATTTTAGTACAGCTTAATTGAAATGGGACAATCAAGATGGTAAAAGATGATTTGCTAGCTCTCAGCGTTCCTGACAACTGTCACAGAGCCAATATAGAGGCATGGGTTGCCTGAGGTTCCGGGTTCGAGTTTTCTTAGCAACAAATAAATCCCCTCTTTGAGGGGTCATTGACTGAGGTGCTGTCTTGACAGTGAAACTTCTTATTAACTTAGTGGAACCGTGCCTCCAAAAATCCCTTAGGGGGTTTATGAATATGGGATCGTTTTGGCGGTGGAGCTAGTCACTATAAAAAATTTACCCGGATAGTTTTTGTCAAAGTAGCTTATCTCAAGTGGTAAGCATGGAGACATGTGTTGCCTGAGGTTCCGGGTTCGAGTCCTCTTAGCAACAAAATAATTCCCCTCTTTGAGAGGTCGTTGACTGAGGTGTTGTCTTAACAGTGAAACCTCTTATCAACTTAGTGAAACCGTACCTCCAAAAATCCCTTAGGGGGTTTCTGAATATGGGGTCGTTTTGGCGGTGGGGTCGGTCATTATAGCGCGATTGGTAATGGCTCACTTGGGTGATCCCTGACTTCCCGGGATCGATTCCTCCCTAGTAGAGCGCGCAATATGCTGACGAAAGAAATCGCCACAGGTTGCTGCGTGGTCGGACCATC
The DNA here is from genome assembly GCA_024364735.1 of Boesenbergia rotunda. NCBI lineage: Eukaryota > Viridiplantae > Streptophyta > Magnoliopsida > Zingiberales > Zingiberaceae > Boesenbergia > Boesenbergia rotunda. Next base: position 18,230 of record JAGFNQ010009140.1, on the reverse strand, counting down.
GGATACCGATACCATCAGCGGTGAAGTCGCCATGTGTCTCTGTCCTACGATTTACCCTCGTTGATCGGTGGGGACTCTCGTTGAAGGTTGTGGGGCAGGGCCGGTCAGTCAAGCGGATTAGTCGGGCGTAAGCCTGGATATCCCTTGTAAATCAAAAAAAAAATTATAGAGGAAGTAAATCACTAGACTAATATTGTTAGAGTTGTGGTTAGATTGACGAATATAGGTAATATACTAGGTTTGATTGATGAGAACATTAGGTGTTTGGGCAAACATAACTCAAGGACAAGGTTTTTTTTAAAGAATAATATATAAAAATAATTAAAAAAATTTTTAAAAAAATAAGGAAAATATTCAAAAATCAATGTATTCAATTTATTGTAATTTAAATTGCTTGTTACTATTATTTTATATTTTTTATTTTGAAAGTTAAATTTTTGAAGGGGTAGTGTAAGTCTAGATTTATTATGGGCCCGATATAATTCATGGGCGAAACAAAAAGAAAAAAAAATCAACCACTCACTAATAACTTACTATTTAACTTTTTTAAAAAATACCTTCGTCGCATGCTTATCATAATTTGACGGAGTCAAGTGGACTAACTTAGTTTTAAAAAATTATTTTTTTTCAAATTATTTAAGTAGCATAAATTAATAGTTTTATAATTTATTAATAATTAATTCAATATGATTCGACTTTTGATGGAAATTTTATCGGCCGAATTATTTTTTTATAATTTATTAAAAATATAAATAGAATTTATTCAATTTTAATATTTTAAAAATAAATAGAGAACTTGTAAAAAAAAATTTCAAAACATCAGTTAAGAATTTTTTTTTTTTAAGATTCTTATCCTCTGTTTGGATGGGATAAAGATGGGATTAAGAGAATTTTTTTTTATGAAATGGAAAGAAAGAGGAAAAAGAAAAATAAAAAGTAACTTTCTTATATCCCGATTTAAAGGTTAAAAAAATAGATCATTTGAGCGTTAAAGAAGGATAAAAAATTTTCCCCCCTCCTTTTGTTTCTTTCCCTCATCTTCTTCCCAAATAAAAATAAAAATTACCTTTTCATTGATTACACCTCCCTCACTCCCTCTCAAATAGATTTTTTTTATTAAAAGAGTATAGTACTCTAATAAATCATGTTATGAATTTATTTAAAAAATGGATTAGGATCCCAGCCATGCATAGCTTAAACTGGCTAAGTCTGACCAGGTTTGAGCGGGTCAATCAATCGGACACGAATTTTGGCGAATCAATACATTATGAAACTGTTTCGTAAGTAATCGACGCGGACGGCCAGTCACCAGAGTCCAACCCATGAGGATGATAACGAAAGGAAAGAAGCTCTCACCTTGCGGGATTAACACAAGTGTTAATGGGAACACGCCAGAGATTTTTCGGTGGAGCCCACTCCGACGCTCAAGTCAGCACTCGAGTATATTGAAGGAAAATAACTAAGGAGGAGTTGTGAGTAAGATGAGCGTAACCCCCTTTACTTGAGGGTTGGAGTACCTTATATATCAGTAGGCTTGATCGCACATACCTCCACGTTCTCCTCCACAACCCGTGCTTGTTAGCTACCTGATAGCTTTTAGGTAACTGATCCTGCGATTATTGAGCTTAATTGTCGTATGTAAATGACTATAATTATCCGTCACCTTTCCTGAATAGGAAAGAGTAACGGTTATTGGAGTCGGGTTATTGGGTCTATGACTTTTTGGGGCTCTGCTTTCCCGAGAGGGTCTCGGGAGATTTGCTCTCCCGGAAGGGCTTCAGGAGCCAATTTTCCCGGGGAGGTCTCGGCCTCACACCATCTCGAGCTGGTCTCGGGGATCCACCCTCCCACGGGGGTCTAGGGAGTTTGCCGACCTGAGGTGGTCTCGGGAGTTGGCCTGCCCGAGGCGATCTCAGGAGTCTACCCTCCTGAGGAGGTCTCGGGAGTCTGAGAGAGTCGTTCAAACTCGGTGGACCTTGACATATAACTTTTTCATTCCACGTGTCAACCCTGGGATGCTCAACCTCATCATAAGTCCCTCCCTTCAAGTCTAATCGAAGGAAGTGTGGCTGACTGATTAGACTAGTGGTGTAACGAAGAAGTTATGCCGTGGCGGGTCCATATATCGATTACTACTTCATTGGCAACTTGTCAGGTCCGAGAAATCGAAACATTCATCCCCAGGTACGAGGCGATCCCTTTGAATTTCAAAAAAGCCTTCTGCAAATTTCGAGGCACAACAATGATAGTTGTCTATCATCCATTAAAAGTGTATAAGGTCTCTTAATGGTGACAAAACCCCTTCACGAATGCGCCTTTGCCACGTGCGCAAACTCCCCTCTTCGTGATCTCCTGCTGATATGCGTTGTAGTCCCACATCAAACGGCCACCTCGACAGCGGTGATGCCACGAGATGGATATTCATCTCCATCCACGTGCCTTGCCCCCATTGTATACACGCAGGCAGCTTCCTCTCTATAAAAAGGGGAGGCGAAAACGTCTGTCCGCCTTCTGACATCGTCGACTAGTAGTGTTTGCAGACATCGTTCTCGTCTTCTTCCTTTAAGGGCTCATTCTCACGCGTAAGTCTTCTTTTTCGTTCTCACTGTCTTCCTTAGGGGCCATGGGTAAAGAGAGCAAGAAGGAACAGTGTATGAAGGGGATCCAGGAGGAGGGATACCGACCAAAGTGGTATGAGTCCACGTCCTCTAGAGTAAGGCTGGAAACCTTACGAGTGGCTTGTGAGGCCTACAACATTCTAGCCGAGATGGCGGTAGAAGTCCCTAGGGTGGACCAATCGCCTGTGGAACCTCCCTTAGACTTCTTCACCTTTTTCCTAGGGCAGGTAGAGTTAGGGCTTCGTTTCCCTCTCCCCCCCTTTCTTCATGAGTGTTTCCTCCGACTTTGATATCCCCCTCTACCAAATGGCTCCCAACGCCTTCGCTCAGATGAGCGGAGAGTACATCATCTTTAAGCTCTTCAACATCCCTCTACCCCCCCCCTCCCCCGCTTCTTCCATTTTTTCTTTGTTCCGACCGGCTCGCGAGGGGCATTCAACTTCATGGCATGCCCCAGCCATAAATTCTTAGGAGGGTTCCCTTCTCCCCACAAGGGATAGAAAGAGCGGTTCCTCTTCATTCGCCTACCCCAACGTCCCTTCAGCCCCAGTCGCTGGAGGGGAAATCTGCCTGCTCCTCCGGAACTAGGGGACTTCCAGCATGACCCAGCTTACTAGCGAGCGAGGAGTCTTCTGTCCGACATGGAGTTCAACGACCCGAGTCTGGTGTATAGTGACGAACTCATGTACCGAGCGGGCCTCAACCCTAAAGTCACCAGCATCAACCCCAACCTCAGTAAGTTTATCCTTTTTATAAATGCCAGTTAATTCTAACTGATGTCCCATTGCTTGTTTATTGTTGAGGATATCATGCTATCGAGGGCGATGAACCGGCTCATCAAGTGGGATGAGGCCAACAAGGAGGCCCTGGACCCCACCCCCCTCCGGTTCCTCTCATCGCACCAACTGCCCCAGATGAGGCTTTGGAGGAGGCCGCACAGTCATTCGGCGAACACACAACGCCGAAGCAAATAGAGGCAGCAGCCATACTTGAGACGACTATCGACCAAGGGGCTCCGGAGCTGCCTGTCGCCCAAGAGGTCAACATCGCCTAGGAGGGCGACCTACCTCTGGTCCTCGTCGAGGCGGGTGAAGCTAAGGAGAAGTCAACACCTTCCACCGACACCCAGCTACCTAAATCCTCAGGGCGGCCAAAGAGAAAACGCTATGAGAAATGCACGCGGAAATGGAAGAGGCTGCACCGCATTGATCCCTGCAAGCTCCCCTCCATCTCAGAGGAGGGCATCCCCATAACCGATGATGAGGACACTATCCCCCTGACTCAGCATTTCAAGCAAACGACCACTCCAGAGATAGAGGACAGACCACCGGCTCTTCCCCGACCGACCCTTCCGAGGCTTCCAAAGGCAAGCAAGTAGTTGTTGGATCGATGACGGTTGCTAGAGGGGGGGGTGAATAGCAATTCTCGAATCTTCTTCTTCCTACGTTGTTAGTTGCTCAAGCGGAAATACAAAAGGATAAAACTAACAACAAGAAAGCAATGCCGACAAGAGAGATTTACTTGGTATCCACCCCTAAGGGTGACTAATCCAAGAATCCTTTGGTGGATCACTCCCCGGATAACCTCCGGCTAGCCCTTGTCGCTCCTTGTGGGTGGAGAAACCTCGCCACAGCACCTCGACAATACTGAGCACCAAAGGCTACTAATCTACTCTACCCAAGCAGATTTTACCAAGGACCCCAGCCCAAACCGAGTTCTCTTTAAATAGAACTCAGGCTGGAAACCCTCACTGGCAGTCGACTGTGTTGGTAACGAGATGGCTAGAGAGGGGGGTGAATATAGCCAATCACTTTTCACTTGCGATTAACAAGTTTCCTGCACTTAACTTATCAGTAGCACAACAGCGGAAGAAACAAAAGAAACTGAAAGTACAGTAAGCTAAAACAGAAATGAGATCAAACAAAGATAACTGCCAAGAACGCTAACAAGAGGGTTTACAAGGTTCGGGGATAACTTGCCCCTACTCCTTGGCGTGCCCTTAAGGTGGGCGATCCCTTGATCGTCGGCAGATCAAGCACCGGTTTCACCGGATATAACGCAACCTCCTTCTTGGTGGAGAAACCTCTCCACAGCGTTTCAATCAGGATAAAGTTTAAGCACAAAGAAACTGCGAGAAAGATCTTACTCAAACACTTAGCAAGGACAAGAACACAGCTAACTTCCCTGAGCTCCACCCAATGGCGATCTCACGCAAGAACCCTTCTTCGTGTCTTCCCACTGTCGGACTCCAAGCTACTTGTTCTCTCCTTCAAGCGCTCAAGTAAAGATTGGTTGCTTCTCTATCGCTTGCTCAAAGTGATGACAGCTTCAAGAACACAGCAAGCGGATTGTGGAGAACACTAAGCGTGGCAAGAACACAAGTTCCAGAACCCTGCTTCCACGAAGCCAATTTCCACCCTTTTGTTTCTCCACTCAGCATCAGGTGACAATATCCTCCGTAGCCTCCAGCTACCTTACTGCCAACGCTAGCTACCACTGAGCCCTCTCTGGTCTTCCTGAGATCCCCTCAGCCAAGCCCCAGTCTCGGCTCCAGTCTGCAGCTCGGCCGTTGCAACCTAAAATGGAGAATCGGACAAACCTGCTCCAAGGAAAGCCTCCGTTGACCTCTCCTTGAGTGTTTGAATCCTCCCCTGTCCCCTGCAGCTTAATCAGACTGTTAGACCAGCAAATCATACAGTAAATCAAATATCAGAAGCAAACATTAGCGAATCGGATACGATCAGACGCTCTGACCACGTCTGACAGTGCAATTTGAATTAAAGTGATCGATCACCGGACCAATCCAGGGCGTGTGGGTCGGTCACCAACCGATCCACTGCTTTGCTGGGATTCCCAGCTCTCGTAGCTATACACGCCTGATCGGTCACCAGACCAATCAGAGTGAAGCCTGATTGGTCACCCAGACCGATCAGGGCAGATGAACAGTGATTCTGTAATCAAATCTAAGATCCCTGATCGGTCACCGGACCGATCAAGGGCGTGTGGGTCGGTCACCAGACCGATCCACTCCTTCACTGGGATTCCCAGTTATACACGCCTGATCGGTCACCAGACCGATCAGAGTGAAGCCTGATCGGTCACCCAGACCGATCAGGGCAGATGAACAGTGATTTTTTAATCAGATCCAAGATCCCTGATCGGTCACCGGACCGATCCAGGACTTTGATCAGCAAGGGAACTCACTCACCGTCTGCTCCCTGATCGGTCACCAGACCGATCAGGAGTAAGGCAGCAAGGAAGCATCCTTCTCCCTGATCGTTCACCGGTCCGATCAGGAGCCACACAATAGATTCCCAATCTCACTGTGCGCTCCCTGATCGGTCACCAGTCCGATCAGACATAGCTGGATCGGTCACCAGACCGATCCACTAAGGAGCAGCGTGCCAATGTCCCTGATCGGTCACCAGACCGATCCAGAGACTAAACCCTAGCCCTCCAAACTAGGAATTCATCCACCTTAGCCCTCCAAGCTAAGGATTTTTCCATCTAACTCTCCAAGTTGGGAATTTGCACCTAACCCTCCAAGTTAGGACTTTTCACCTAGCCCTCCAAGCTAGGACTTTTCACCTAGCCCTCCAAGCTAGGACTTTTCACCCAACCCTTCCGAGTTAGAACATCATCCAACCTAGCCCTCCAAGCTAGGCACCTGACCCTCCAAGCCAAGACTTTTTCACCTAATTCTCCAGGATGGGAATTTGCACCTAACCCTCCAAGTTAGGACTTTTCACCTAGCCCTCCAAGCTAGGACTTTTCACCCAACCCTTCCGAATTAGGACTTTCCCAACCCCTGGCTTCACTCACCAGGACCCGGCTTCACTCACCGGGATTTCCAACACCTGACTTCACTCACCCGGACCAGCTTCACTCACCGAGATTTCCAACACCTGGCTTCACTCACCAGGACCCGGCTTCACTCACCGGGATTTCCAATCACCTGGCTTCACTCACCAGGACCCGGCTTCACTCACCGAGATTTCCAATCACCTGGCTTCACTCACCAGGACCCGGTTTCACTCACCGGGATTTCCAATCACCTGGCTTCACTCACCAGGACCCGGCTTCACTCACCGGGATTTCCAATCACCTGGCTTCACTCACCAGGACCCGGCTTCACTCACCGGGATTTCCATTACCTGACTTCACTCACCAGGACCCGAATTCACTCACCGAGATTTCCAATCACCTGGGTTCACTCACCAGGACCCGGCTTTACTCACCGAGATTTCCATCACCTGGCTTCACTCACCAGGACCCGGCTTCACTCACCGGGATTTCATGCCCAGTCCCCGACCAGGACTTTAACCTGAATTCGCTCAACCAAACTTAAAACATTGTCAAACACCAAAACAACAACTGGGCCAGACTGCATCAACAATCTCCCCCTTTTTGTTGTTTGACAACTCGATTTAAGTTTAGGTATCGATCAATTGAAGTCCGTTCAATTCTCATATGAGAATCATGATCCTCCCCCTATAATAACCATAAACTTAATCAGTCATTTTCTCCCCCTTGTCAAACATCGAAAAGGGTATGGTTATTAGGTTTGAATATACCTCCCCCTCAAACACGGGTCTCTCCCCAAACCCAAAATAATCAAAGTTAAGTTTTGAATTGCACATGAGAGGCATATACCATAAATGTATCATGGCAACAATGTATATGCATCACATGACAACAATTATCGCAGTTCCATCAGACTGATGATCGATACAGCAAAATTTCTGATTTATCTATGAACGATTAATTTTCAGAAAAATTTATGTAATTCTGATTCGTTCAAGATCGGACTGCATTAACCCTTGGACTTCCATGTGAAGACATATATAGAAGTATATCATGGTCAAATACGTATATGCTTCATAGGACGAGTAAGGAATGCAACTGTATCTGAAATATAATCCTGATTGGTCTCCGTGACCAACCAGGTCTGTTGATTACGTGATACAGAAGGATATCTGATTAGTCTAGGGAGCGATCAAATTTCAGAAAAATTCCTGAAACTCTGATACGTTCCTGAACAGACTGCATTAACAATTTGCATTCCATAACAGGGGAGATGACTCTATTAATATTCATCATTTCAGAAAAATTACCGAAACACGACATTAAGAACAAGAGTCATGACTCAAACAACCCTTCCCTATGAATTTCAAAATTTTTAATATGGGTTGGGTTTTTGACTGAAGAATATTCCTCATCAAGGAGTAAGAGATCAAGGAACAAGAGACATGATTCAACCAACCCGTGTAAATGAATTTTAAGAATTATAGCACGGGTTTGTATCGAATCAGTATTACATTTGTTCCAAGTATGATGAGTGTATTCCAATCGTAATTGGGTTGTACCAGATTTGTTTGTATCAGTATGATAGTAATCTGATACAATTTGATGAAAGGTGATTGGACTAAGGGGTAGTCTCATACCATTGGGAACGATTTGGGAGTTCCCTGATCATCATTGACCTGATCGGTCACCGGACCGATCAGTATGATTCCTGATCGGTCACCAGACCGATCAGGGTGAGTCCTGATCGGTTGGTGGACCGATCAGGTCTGATACAGTATGTTTTCTGAAACTGATCAGTTTCAGAAATAGATTTGTTTCACTGTACAGTTTAAGAAACGAGATTTCAGAAACTCTAATTCAATTAGATTCAATCCCATTGATCCTAAAGGGTTTCTTTTAACCAAAAAGTATTTCCCAAACTAAAATAATCATCATGATTTGTGTCAAAGCATAAAGGTAATCCATTTGATTCTAAGGGTTCCCTTAATCAAAATATATGTCATGATTTGTGTTAGAGCATGATCAGTATTTTCTATGCATGAAATTGAATATCAAAACATGTTTGTATCAAAGCATGATCAGGTTCCCAAAATCTAAGTTGGATACTTCAAAACAGATTTGTATCAAGTCATGATAAGTATATTCCAAGCATGATCAGTGGGAAATCAAACAAGTTATAGATAGAACCTTAGTTTGATACAAAGAAAGCATTAACCCAAAGAACTTAAGTAGTGAATGTTAAAGCTCATGTTCTTTTGTTTGGTGATGCCTTATTAGTACAAACTATGTATTAATCCTTGTTCTTTAGCATGCATTCATACAATAAAATCATGGCACACTCAGCTAGGTTCAACTCCAAAAATATTTAGAATCAATATATGATCAACCAAGTCATGGACCTTGAATACTAAATTTTGAAACATGATGTTCTTAACCCAAGTTGTAATAATACACATACAAGAAAATTATGGCATACTGAAGTTAAAACTCATGGATTGGATTGAAGAGTCATACTTCCAAGTGTGTATTACAGTCATGGTTTCAACCGATTTGAAATCAAGTTTGAGTTAGGCTTTCGAAATAGGTATGCATGCAATCATTTGAATAAAAAATGCATAGACATGGATAGCACACATGATGAATGCATAATTCTATTCGGTAAAGATGAACTAGACAGTTCCTTCTTTGTTTTGGAAGTAAACATGATCATGGAAGAATTTTAATACTAAAGTAGATCATACTTAAACATCATTAAGTTCTTTGACACATGAATTCCATAAAAAGTACTAGCCAAGGGTTCATATTGTTATAAAAACTAAAATAATAGAGATCAAAGTATTTGAGTCAAATTTTCCATAACCAACCATGTGAATGACAATTTTCCTTTGGTCATGGGTTTGGAGCACCAAATATCAACCTCCCATGTTGATAGATGCTCCCCCTCAAATAATGCTTATACAATTCGAAATATGGAGGTTTTGGGTACCCAAATTTTGGGACCTAAGGAATCTACAATGAAAGACTTTAGCACCCATGCCTTAGTCTTTTTCTTTCTAACCTTTTGAACCCTAGAGTCATTTGATGATCTAAATTGGGTTCTTGACATTAATGATACAAAGGTTGATTCTTTAGGTCGGTAACCTATACCGACCCTATTGTAAACTGCCCTTTGGGAGTTTAAGATCATGTCTAATGTTTTAGAGCTAGTTGAAAACTTCTCAAGAATATTCTTGAGCTTTTCAACTTCGCTCCTTAAGTCCTTATTTTCATTTTCAAGGGACTTATCATGCATAACATCAATTACCTCATCCTTAGAGGTTTTCGATTTTTCTACTTCCAACCTTAATGTTTTGACTTTGGCCTTAGATTTCTTAAGTATTTTTGTCAAGTATGCTATTGCTCTATAGCATTTGTCTAACTCGGGAGAGATTACCTCTTCATCATCCGAAGATGATGAAGGCGCGGTTGAGGAGCTTCTTGATTCGTTGTCACTCTCCTCGGTTGATTCTTCTAAGGCCACGAGAGCCACATGACAGTGGCTTTTCTCCTCCTTGTCCTTCTTCCTTTTGTTTCCTGCAACAAAAGCAAACCCTTTCTCCCTTGGGCTTGTGTTTGAAATCTCATGTAGTTCCATCTCACAAAACAAATCTTCTAACTTTACAAAAGATAGATCCTTGGAAACCTTGTAGGCATCCACTATGGATGACCACAAAGTATTCCTAGGGAAGGCTTTGAGTACATACCTCACTAGGTCTCTATTTTCTACCTTTTCATTTATGGAGTGGAGACCATTCAACACTTCTTTAACCCGTCCATGGAGTTCACTTACCTTTTCATTTTCTCCCATGGTGAGGTTTTGGAGTTGGCTGTGAAGCAAATCCTTCTTGGCTCTCCGGGTGTTTTGAGTTCCCTAATGGAGCTCAAAGATTTTGTTCCATAGGTCCTTTGCACTTGTAAAGGGACCAACTTTGATGAGTTGGTCCTTAGTCATTCCACATTGCAAGGTGACCACAGCCTTAGCATCCGCTTCTCCCCTTTTGATTTGGTCAGCTGACCATATGGAGAAGTCTAGCTCTTTTCCTTCACCATCTCTTGGAAGGATGAAGCCCTCCTTCACGGCAAACCACAAACTGATGTTGGTCTTGAGATAGAACTCCATCCTTGACCTCCAATATGAAAAATCTGTGCCGTCAAAGAATGGAGGTCGGTTTGTGCTGTAGCCTTCTCTTCCAGCCATCTTGCTGTAAGCTCTCGGATGTTAAGCCGTGAACAGAGCCCCAAGCTCTGATACCACTTGTTGGTAACGAGATGGCTAGAGAGGGGGGTGAATATAGCCAATCACTTTTCACTTGCGATTAACAAGTTTCCTGCACTTAACTTATCAGTAGCACAGCAGCGGAAGAAACAAAAGAAACTGAAAGTGCAGTAAGCTAAAACAAAAATGAGATCAAACAAAGACAACTGCCAAGAACGCTAACAAGAGGGTTTACAAGGTTCGGGGATAACTTGCCCCTACTCCTTGGCGTGCCCTTAAGGTGGGCGATCCCTTGATCGTCGGCAGATCAAGCCCCGGTTTCACCGGATATAACGCAACCTCCTTCTCGGTGGAGAAACCTCTCCACAGCGTTTCAATTAGGATAAAGTTTAAGCACAAAGAAACTGCGAGAAAGATCTTACTCAAACACTTAGCAAGGAGAAGAGCACAGCTAACTTCCCTGAGCTCCACCCAGTGGCGATCTCACGCAAGAACCCTTCTTCGTGTCTTCCCACTGTCGGACTCCAAGTTACTTGTTCTCTCCTTCAAGCGCTCAAGTAAAGTTTGGTTGCTTCTCGATCGCTTACTCAAAGTGATGACAGCTTCAAGAACGCAGCAAGCGGATTGTGGAGAACACTAAGCGTGGCAAGAACACAAGTTCCAGAACCCTGCTTCCACGAAGCCAATTTCCGCCCTTTTGTTTCTCCACTCAGCATCAGGTGACAATATCCTCCGTAGCCTCCAGATACCTTGCTGCCAACGCCAGCTACCACTGAGCCCTCTCTGGTCTTCCTGAGATCCCCTCAGCCAAGCCCCAGTCTCGGCTCCAGTCTGCAGCTCGGCCGTTGCAACCTGAAATGGAGAATCGGACAAACTTGCTCCAAGGAAAGCCTCCGTTGACCTCTCCTTGAGTGTTTGAATCCTCCCCTGTCACCTGCAGCTTAATCAGACTGTTAGAGCAGCAAATCATACAGTAAATCAAATATCAGAAGCAAACATCAGCGAATCGGATACGATCAGACGCTCTGACCACGTCTGACAGTGCAATTTGAATTAAAGTGATTGGTCACCGGACCGATCCAGGGCGTGTGGGTCGGTCACCAGACCGATCCACTGCTTCGTTGGGATTCCCAGCTCTCGCAGCTATACACGCCTGATCGGTCACCAGACCGATCAGAGTGAAGCCTGATTGGTCACCCAGACCGATCAGGGTAGATGAACAGTGATTCTGTAATCAGATCCAAGATCCCTGATCGGTCACCGGACCGATCAAGGGCGTGTGGGTCGGTCACCAGACCGATCCACTGCTTCACTGGGATTCCCAGTTATACACGCCTGATCGGTCACCAGACCGATCAGAGTGAAGCCTGATCGGTCACCTAGACCGATCAGGGCAGATGAACAGTGATTTTTTAATCAGATCCAAGATCCCTGATCGGTCACCGGACCGATCCAGGACTTTGATCAGCAAGGGAACTCACTCACCGTCTGCTCCCTGATCGGTCACCAGACCGATCAGGAGCAAGGCAGCAAGGAAGCATCCTTCTCCCTGATCGTTCACCGGTCCGATCAGGAGCCACACAGTAGATTCCCAATCTCACTGTGCGCTCCCTGATCGGTCACCAGTCCGATCAGACATAGCTGGATCGGTCACCAGACTGATCCACTAAGGAGCAGCGTGCCAATGCCCCTGATCGGTCACCAGACCGATCTAGAGACTAAACCCTAGCCCTCCAAGCTAGGAATTCATCCACCTTAGCCCTCCAAGCTAAGGATTTTTCCATCTAACTCTCCAAGTTGGGAATTTGCACCTAACCCTCCAAGTTAGGACTTTTCAAGCTAGGACTTTTCACCTAGCCCTCCAAGCTAGGACTTTTCACCCAACCCTTCCGAGTTAGAACATCATCCAACCTAGCCCTCCAAGCTAGGCACCTGACCCTCCAAGCCAAGACTTTTTCACCTAATTCTCCAGGATGGGAATTTGCACCTAACCCTCCAAGTTAGGACTTTTCACCTAGCCCTCCAAGCTAGGACTTTTCACCCAACCCTTCCGAATTAGGACTTTCCCAACACCTGACTTCACTCACCAGGACCCGGCTTCACTCACCGGGATTTCCAACACCTGGCTTCACTCACCCGGACCCGGCTTCACTCACCGGGATTTCCAACACCTGGCTTCACTCACCAGGACCCGGCTTCACTCACCGGGATTTCCAATCACCTGGCTTCACTCACCAGGACCCGGCTTCACTCACCGGGATTTCTAATCACCTGGCTTCACTCACCAGGACCCGGCTTCACTCACCGGGATTTCCATTACCTGGCTTCACTCACCAGGACCCGAATTCACTCACCGGGATTTCCAATCATCTGGCTTCACTCACCAGGACACGACTTCACTCACCGAGATTTCCATCACTTGGCTTCACTCACCAGGACCCGGCTTCACTCACCGGGATTTCATGCCCAGTCCCTGACCAGGACTTTAACCCGAATTCGCTCAACCAAACTTAAAACATTGTCAAACACCAAAACAACAACCGGGCCAGACTGCATCAACAGACTGCTCCTAGGGCAATCGACTGCCCCCACTCAGATTCGACCGTTAATAGCCCCAACATTCGAATTCTGCAACACACCAGTCGACTGCTCTCAGGCCAGTCGACTGGTCCAGGGTCAGAAGTGTTCTGTGAGTTTCAGAACTTGCTGGCAGTCAACTGTTATATCACCAGTCGACTTCCCAACTTACAATCTCACTCTTCGTCACTTCAACGACCCTCTCCACGCGTGCCTTCAGGTCCACTCTCTTGGCTTGCCCCTTGAAGTCCTCTTCCACCGACTATTATCCCTCGGATGCGCACATAAGCCTTCCCTTGGCTTGCCTCCATGCCACCCTTCACGTGTGCCCTTTGAAGTCCACTTCCCGGCTTGCCCTTGGAGTCCCTTCATGACTTGTTGACATTTCACTAGCAGCCTTGACTATTGCCTTCACACCCTCTTCTGTTGGTGAGAGCCCTAGAGCCGATCATGTAATGATTGTATGGACTAATTTGTATCATATTCCTATGTATAAATAAAGGCATGTTTTATGGTTATTATACTTACGTGTATTTGTGCCAATTAGCTAAGTATAATAATGTCCTTGAGTAGAAGTTTCTTATCTATATCAATCGATTGGTTGAATCGATAGTGAGATGATATAGAGAACACTACTCTAAATAATTCCTAGTCAAGTATTAACATTCAAGGACAATGTTAATACGTAGAGGCTAGCATGTAGGTCAACATGATGACTTGATCTCACAAGTCATAGATATAGAGATATCAAGTTGACACATGGGTATGCATTGGAGAATGTATACTGAATGACCCACCATGAGAAAGTATCATGGATCGTTATATGAGTGTCATATACTTTCTCATGTGGCTATTAGTATGACTATTAGTCCTTGGACCTGAAGTCACCATGGATTCCTACATAAGGAGTTGCGTACTTTGGCTTCGTCAAACGTCACCCGTAAATGGGTGGACTATAAAGGCGATTACTGGGTATGTAACAAATTATGGAGAGGGATGTGAGTGATGTAGATGGGATCTATCCCTCCTATATGACGGGAGCGATATCGTATTCTTGATAGAGTGAGACCACAAAGTGCATGGCCATGCCCAAGTGAGTCAATATGAGATATTGAGCTCACTTGATTAGTGTGAGTCTACTTGGAGTTCAAGATATAGATTGACTCGAGGATGACACGGTCTATGCCTCAATTGAGTCAATCTAGATATCAAGGATAGAGGGACATTATCATATATTGTGAGAGTCACAATTATTAGTCACAAGGTGATGTTGGATCTCAACATTCTTGTAACTTGGGTAGCAATGATGTGTTGCTAGATACCGCTCATTGCTTATGTTTCTAAGAGGTTAGAAGCATTGCCAACGTTACAAGAACCTATAGGGTCACACGCAAAGAACAAATAGATGGAGAAAAATTGAAGTCAAGTTTGACTTGGCTAAATATGGAAAGTCCATAAAAGGCAAGTTTGACTTGACCTAAATCCAAATCAAGTTTGACTTGACTTGGTTCCACTTCAAGTTAGACTTGACATGGGAGAAGAAGTGAAGTCAAGTTTGACTTGGCTAAATATGGAAAGTCCATAAAAGGCAAGTTTGACTTGACCTAAATCCAAATCAAGTTTGACTTGACTTGGTTCCACTTCAAGTTAGACTTGACATGGGAGAAGAAATGGAGTCAAGTTTGACTTGACTATTTATGGAAAGTCCATAAAAGGCAAGTTTGACTTGACCAAAACCCACCTCACCTTTGTTTGACCAAGTGATGACTTGGTTTTCCCCCCCATTTGAATTTCGAATTCAAATTGAAAGGGGATATGGAAGGCCACCTAATGGCACTTAATAGCCATTATGGCCGGCCACCTAATGGCCATTAATGGCCATTAAGTGGCCGGCCACCATGAGGAAACAAAACCAAGGTTTTGTTTCATTTGGTGGATGTGAGGCTTTTCTTCTTCTCTCTTGATTTTTGGTGGGAGTGCTTCTTCGACCTCTCCTCTTGGCCGAAAGCTATAGGGTGCTAGCACACCTAAGCTTTTGATCCATCTTCATTTGTTCGCATGGATACGTATAGAGGAGTGTCTGCTTTGATACTCTAAGAGATCCGGCGGCCTTTTGGACAAGCGGGAAAGCGAAGGGCTACGCGTCAAGGGTAATGATTCTTATCATGTAGATCTAATGTAGATTAAACTCGTACTCGTAATTTATTTTTATGTTCACACGGATCCGTGGCCGAACTTCTGGGGTTTCCGCAACGCAAAAAGCGGTTTTTGCGGCCTAGAATTTCCAACAGTGGTATCAGAGCCACGTGCGAACCTTGTACGAGTTTAAATTTGTTTTTTTTGTATTAGATACAAAATTTAAAGACAAATTATATTCTGTGATATTTCGAAATTTATAGAATTTATGGGTATTTTTCTCATGAAGTCGAAGCAACAAGTGTTCGGACACTTATAGGCTTCACCGATCGAGAAAAACTTTCCGAAACGGAAAGATCTCGCTATAATCTTTCGGGACAGCGGCTTAAGTTGTTGTAAGGTGATTTTGGGACACTCGCGAAATTCATTTCGCGAGTAGGGGCGCCGCCCCTAACCCCGCGAGGGGCATTGTCCCGCAATCGTGCCCGAAAATCGTGTAGCGGGACCGTTACGGAAGTGTAACTCATAATATTGTAAAATTGTCGAAAAATTATAGAAATTTATTTAAAATACATAATTTGGAATTATGTATGGATTTGTGATGATCATGGCCCAATAAAAACCCAATGTGATTGGAATGTGTTGTAATTCATATTACGGTCTGTGTACCGTTTTTGTGGTTGTGCGTGTTGTATAGTGTATGCGACCTGCGAGTCGGCTTCTTTTATTTTATTTCTGTACTTTCTTATTTTGTAATGTACAAAATGAAGACGGTGGGCGGTCCATCCGAAGACGGAGTTATGGAGGGAGCCGACGACACGTGGCGGTCAAAGGAGAAGCTTGGAGAAGCGAAACCCTAGGTTGACCGTCCGATCTTCTCATTGGCTTGAGAAGATCGTAGTAGGGCCATGATCCAATCACAAATTAAATTATTTTATTATTTGCTTGTATGTGATGCATGCTAGAGTAAAATAATTAGAGCCTTGTGTATATGATACACCCTCTCTCTTGCGATTAGATTCGATCTAATTCAAATCAACTCCGACTCGTAAATGCCTACCAAGTTTTGATACCTATCACTACCTCGATCATTTGTTGTTGTTGAATCTGCCAAAGCAGAGCAACACATTTAATCTTGGTAGGGTACGGAGGGACAATCTTGGTCCCGCCTATCACGGCTTGGGTGAGAACAAACTCAATCAGATTGAGTGAAACTAGTTAACTCGGTTGGATCGAGTCTAACTATAGGCATATTCCAATCGTTGGAAAGGTAGGATAAAAATCGCATTTATATTAAAACTTGGGCGATTTAGCCAAAGCTAACTCAAGTTTTTATGTAAATGTAAATTTTAATCCTATAAACAAGAGTTGCATAGAGATGTAATCGGTAAATTGTTACCTACCGATCGTACTAAGTCTTGGGCGATTTAGCCAAAGCTAACTCAAGGCTTAGTATGATGTGGATCTTGTCCCACTATATTATAGTTAAATTAGATAGAATCTTGTAGCGTGGTTTGACCACATCTATGACTTGATTCTACAAAATTTCTATAATTCAGTGGGAGAATCATTTAATTAAAGGCCTAATTAAATGAAAAAAGGAATATGTTATTTAATTTTCTGCATTTTATTGTTGTAGATTGCCATGTCGACAAACGCAAATACTCTCTCTCTGCGATCTGTCCTTGAGAAGGACAAGCTCAATGGAGCAAACTTCCTGGACTGGTACAGGAACTTGAGAATTGTTCTCAAGCAAGAACGTAAACTGTACGTTCTGGAGCAGCCTATTCCCGAGGCACCTCCTGCCAGTGCCACGCGAGCTGACCGTGATGCTCACAAGAAGCATCAAGATGACGCATTAGATGTGTCATGCCTTATGCTCGCAACCATGAACTCTGAGCTTCAGAAGCAACATGAGTTAATGGATGCTTTCGATATGGTTGAGCATCTGCGTCAACTGTATCAAGGACAAGCAAGGCACGAGAGATTTGAGATCTCTAAGGCACTGTTTCAGTGCAAGATGCAAGAAGGGACTCCCGTAGGTCCCTATGTACTCAAGATGATTGGGTACATAGAGAATCTGCAGAGATTGGGATTCCCACTGGGCCAAGAGCTGGCCACAGACTTGATCTTGCAGTCCCTACCCGAAAGTTATAGTCAATTTGTCATGAACTGGAACATGAACGAAATTGACAAGCCCCTGCCTGAGATGCTCAGCATGTTGAGAACTGCTGAGCTCAATCTTAAGAAGGCCAAGCCCATTTTGATGGTGCAGAAGGACAAAGGTAAGGGCAAGCCCAAAGGCAAGGGAAAGTCTCAAGCCAAGGGCAAGGGCAAAGCACTGAAACCCAAAGGAGGGGTTGCCAAGGATGCTACCTGCTTCCACTGCGGTGAGACCGGACACTGGAAGCGGAACTGCAAGAAATATATGGAAGATCTCCAGAAGAAGAGAAGTCAGACTTCTACTTCAGGTATTCATGTTATAGAAGTCAATTTGTCTATTTCTACATCATGGGTATTAGATACCGGATGTGCTTCTCACATTTGTACTAATGTGCAGGCGCTGAGAATAGCAGGACATTGACAAAGGGCGAGGTGGACTTACGAGTTGGCAATGGAGCAAGAGTTGCTGCTGTTGCTACAGGAGTTTATATGCTATCTCTGCCCTCTGGGCTTGTACTAGAGTTAGATGATTGTTATTTATGTGCCTGCTCTGACTAAGAACATAGTTTCTTGTTTTTTGTTAGACAAGAAAGGATTTTCGTTTATAAATAAAGAACAAATGTTGTTCAGTTATTGAATGAAATGTTCTATTGTAGTGCACCTCTGATGAACGG
>JAGFNQ010009139.1:0-35897 GCA_024364735.1 Boesenbergia rotunda | reverse complement strand
AGATTAAGTTTGGTTGAGCCAAATGATAAGTCGAATCTGAATTTTTCAGAGACGCATCTGAAGCGTAAAATGGCTAAGACTTTTGAAGACTTAATAGATGAATTAAATAAGTTTAATTCATTGGGGCTTGGCTTGGATGGGCCGGCCAAAGAGGGCCTCCATCCTCTTTGCTTGGCCGGCCACAACAAAGGGAGAGAACCAAGTTTTTGGTTCAATTTATAAAATAAATCAAGTGTAGTTTGTTTTATAAAATTATGGATGATATAAATTTTTATATAATAAACCAAGGTTTGGTTTATTTTTCATGGAAATTAAAATAAACCATGGATTGGTTTATTTTATAAAATCAATCATGGATTGATTTACCATGATAAGGAAATTTATTCCATAGGAGAGAAGAGACTTGATTGATTTTTATCATGAATTAAAATATGATTTTAACCATGATATAAAATCAAACTTGGCATGATGGAATAAGTTATTCCATATTTGAGAGGCTTGATGGTTGAAAGGCCACTATATAAAGGACCCAAGGCAAGACTTGGGTGATAATCGAAAAAATGAAGGCATAGGCTCTCTCCCTCTCTTTCTCTCCTTCTCTTCTCCCCTTCTTGTCGTGCGCCAACCAGCCCCAAGAAGGAGCGCCAGCCGGCCGCCCCTGCCCTTTCCCTGCCGACGACCACCTGCTGCCGGAGAAGGAAGCTCCGGCCATCTCTTGGCCGGAAGAAGGTGCTGCCGAAATTAGAGTTTGCCGCAAGGATCTTTTTGCCGCAAGCCTCTTCTTTTGCTTCGTCGGAATTTTGATTTCGGCCATCCTTTTATGGTTTGTCTTCCGACTTCTCTCTTGGTTTTTCTCGTCGCGTTCTCGGAGAATCTAGTAGTTCTCGAGAACACGAAACTCGTGGCTTTGCGAAGTCATCCCGAAGATACTCGGCGTGGACGCGAATAGAGGCGGAGCTTCCAAGGGACGCTTACGGTTGGATCTCGTCCCTTCCTTCGAGTTATGCGAGATAATACGTAAATTAGTTTATGTTTCTGCAAAATTTTAAATATATGATCATGTCTACACAAGATAAAATTACATGCTTAGATGAGTGATTAAATAATTTGAGAAATTATTTATTCTAAACCTTCCGGTGCATGTAATTAATTTTAAAATTACGAACCCGCATCCATGTCAACATGCACCCGGTCCCAACAGGAGGGCCAGGTCCTAGCTTGGAGGGCTAGGTTGAAGTCCCGGTGAGTGAGCTGGGCACGGAGTCTTGGTCCGAGGGACTAAGCACGAGTCAGGGGAGGTTGGTAGCCAGTTCTCTTGACTTAGAGTGGGTTTGGCCTAGTCTGGATTGGTCTGGTGACCGATCAGGGAAGTTGGCACGAAGTTCCCTTGTGGATCGGTCTGGTGACCGATCCAGCTATGACTGATCGGTCTGGTGACCGATCAGGAAGCATACAGTGAGTTTGGAAACTTACTGCTCGGCTCCTGATCGATCTGGGGACCGATCAGGGAGCATAGAGTTCACTCACTACTCAGCTCCTGATCGGTACCGATCAAGGAGCTTAGAGTTCACTTCCTGCTCAGCTCCTGATCGGTCTGGTGACCGATCAGGGAGCATACAGTGGGTTTTGGGAACCTTACTGCTTGTCTCCTGATCGGTCTGGTGGCCGATCAGGGATACTGTTCAGATCGTTCTAGTGAACGATCAAGTGTCGCGAGTTCCTCTCTATGACCGATCAGGATGGAGCCTGATTGGTCTAGGCATGCCCTGATCGGTCTGGTGACCGATCAGGAGGGTTGGACTGTGAAGCTGAGAAATCACCCTGTAAAGTGGTGGATCGGTCTGGTGACCGATCCACGACTTGGGATCGGTCTGGTGATCGAATCCCGGAGAAGTCGCGATTTCTGATTACGCGTTGGGGACCGATCAGGATGGTGCCTGATCGGTCTGAACCCACCCTGATCGGTCTGGTGACCGATTAGGAGGCTCTCTGATCGGTCCGGTGATCGATCACTTTAATTCAAACGCGCTGTCAGGCGCTCTGATCGCGTCTGATCGCACTCTAATTCCTACTGATACACCACTGATATGTTCTGATGCTTTGATCTTCTGTTGATTTGCTGCTCTAATGTGCTGCTAAGTGTGTAGGTGACTTAGAGATCATCCAAGGGAAGTCAAACGAAGGTTTTCGCTACAGCAGGTTTGTCTATTTGCTTCCGCAGGTTGTAACGTCCTCTGGCACGAGCTGCAGCGGCTGAGGAGCTGATGACCTGGGGCTCGACTGGAGGTGTTTCAGTGAGTCTAGATGAGGTCAGGGGTAGCTGGCTGTTGCAGGTGAGCAGCTGGAAGCTGCTGCAGAGGAGCGTGTGACCTGGCGATGGAAGCTGGTTAAGCTGTGTAGCGGAGAAGAGCTGAGCAGAGTTTTTGACGAAGTGCTAGAGTTCTTGTTCTCCACATCGAAAAGCTTTTGCTCTACACTTGTGCGATTACTCTACTGTGAATCTTGAGCAACCTTGTGATACTTGAGCACTTGGGAAGAAGAAACAAGAAGTTTGGCGAGTCCATCAGCGAGAAGACACGAAGAAGGGAGTTCTTGATGAGATCTGCGCTATGTGGAGCTCGGTGAGGAGTTTGCTTGTGTTCTTGCGGTTCTTAGTGCTCAGTAAGATCCTTCTTGTGTTTCCTGTAGTTAATACTTCATCATCTTGAAACGTTGTGGAGAGGTTACTCCACCGAGAAGGAGGTTGCATTTTATCCGGATTATTCGGATTTAGCGTTTTGTGCTTGTGCTTAGCCTAGGGTTTAATCTCTGCATTACTCTATTTTTGCAAGTCTTCCGCTGTGCTACTAACATTCAAGTGCAGAAGTGTAAAATCGAAAGAAGTTTTGTGTCTGGCTACATTCACCCCCCCCCCCCCTCTCTAGCCATCCAAGTTCCAACAAGGAAGTCAATCGGATCGGTGTTTATTCTTCAACAAAAGAACTATGGGAGAACTTCATGGAACTACATAAAGGAATATCGGAAGCGAAGCTAGCAAGACAAGACCTGCTCCGGAGTCAGTTAATAAATCTTCGAATGAAAGAAGGAGAAACGGTAGCCTAACTTCATGCAAAAATCAAGAAGCTGATCACCGGAATAATAAATCTCGAAAAAAACGATAACAAATTGAGATTCGCTAAGGTATGCTCTAATGCATTTCCAAAAACATCAGAATGGATATCGATAATCGACTCTTATTATATCTCCAAGAATCTCGAGGTAAGTACTCTAGAACAATATATTTTCGACATTAATTTGAACTTTACGAGTCTCGGTCTGTAAGAAGAAAAGGAAAGTTGGACAACATCTCCACGAACAATAGGAAGATTAAACCGAATGAAGAATCTTCAGCTGATGATAAGGGAATGACATACATGGTAAGAAAACTAAATAAATTTTTTAAATCAAAAAAATTTAATAAGATGCAGGCAAGAAGTATTTTCTGATAACAAGAAAAATTCGATGATACAACTGTGCCTGCCTAAAGTTAAAAAAAAAATAAAGAGTTAAACATGTCCAAGAACAAGAACCTGAAGGTAACATGGGATGAGTCGTCATCAGAAGAGTTCGAAGTGGAATACGTCAGACTAGCACTTATGGCAAGTCACTAAGAGGAAAGCATTGATGAAGAGGAAGCGACGTCAGGAGAAAGTGACGATGAAGGGGAAACATCCAACCTTGAACACGATTTGGCAAGTGAGGTATTCCTTCTACCTCATGATCAACTATATTCTGGTATTAAATAAATAACACTATTCTTATGTAAATTAAGGACAAAATATGTAGATCTAAAAAAGAAAATAGATCGGAGTTGTGTTCGGGTGAGCTCAATTTCGGACGTGCACGACATCCAAGGGACGAGAAGCCTGGGAGGAAGCTCATTCGAGAAGAAGGTCGAAGTCGGGTAAGCTCAATTTCGGGCAGCCAGTGTTAGTGTTAGCCCTAGAGCCAATTATGAGATTATTGACTAGGAAACCTTTTATATCATATTTTATTAATAAAGGTATACTTTTATTTATTATATTTACTTAATGTTTGTGTCAAATGAATGAGTATAATAATATCCTTGTATAGTAGGTTCTAATCTATATCATATTAATTGGTTGAATTGATAGTGAGATGTTGTAGAAAATACTATTATTAACTATTCCTAGTCAAGTATTAATATTCAAGGACAATATTAATGCGTTGAGACTAGCATGTAGGTCAATTGATGACTTGATCTCACAAGTCATGAATATAGGATATCAAGTTGACACACGGGTACGTATTAGAGAATACGTACTGAATTGATCCGCCATGAGAAAGTTTCATGGATTGTTATATAAGTATCATAAACTTTCTCATAGTGGCTATTAGTATGAAGTCCTTAGACCCTAAGTCAATACAGTTCCCTATATTAGGAGTTATATACTTTGATATCGTTAAACGTCACTTGTAACAGGGTGGACTATAAAGTCGATCATTGGGTATGCATCGAATTATGTAGAGAGATGTGTATGATATAGATGTGATCTTTCCCTTCCATATGATAGAAGTGATATTTATGAGTCCTTTGATCGAGTAGGACTACTAAAATGCATAGTCATGCTTAAATGAGTTAATATGAGATATTGACCTTATTTGGTTGAGTGAATCTACTTGGGGATCAAGAAATATATAGATTGATAAGAGGATGACACGGTCTATGCCTCATTTGTTAGTGATATGAGAGAAGTGTCCTAAGGCAATCGCCTTATGATGTAAACATTTATTTTAATAAATGATAATTTACTATTTGAGTGTACATGTTTTGTGTATTTGATTGGGATCTTAAACTCATCTACTGAATGTCCACAATACAACTCACAGCATAAGAGAATTTGTGATGGGATCACAACTAGTGATTATCTCTAATGTGTAATTGTGAAGTATTGAAATTATCCCTAGTCGATGAATTGATAAAAACGGACACTATCAATTCTGTCGAGACTAGCATGGGTTATTCTCTAATCAGCTGATTATCACTAGCTGGTGACATTGGGATGTCCGGAGATAAACATGGATGCTAGTTAAGGGAACTAGTTCA
Source organism: Boesenbergia rotunda (assembly GCA_024364735.1). Taxonomy (NCBI): domain Eukaryota; kingdom Viridiplantae; phylum Streptophyta; class Magnoliopsida; order Zingiberales; family Zingiberaceae; genus Boesenbergia; species Boesenbergia rotunda. Next base: position 30,790 of record JAGFNQ010009139.1, on the reverse strand, counting down.
TTGGAGTGACTAGCTGTGAGACTTCATATGGGAATCTACATGTAGATATGTCAATGAAGATCTTACTGCGGCTTAAGTGCGATGTTCCTTTGACTTGCGGTGTTCAAGTCATCTTGGTCATGGAGACTTATACTTTGACATCTTAAGCAAGCATCTCCAAGGAGATGTGGACCCAGGATGATCGGGTATAAGTCGAAATGCCCGAAGATGTTTGAACAGCCTACAAAGGATTCACCACTCCTTGCGAGGAGATGTATACCCAGGCCTATCGTCGGATTATTACTCAAAGCCTCTGGCCAGAGCATATCATGTTAAGAGTGCGAGTCTCTTAAATACATGAGAGTAATTAGAAATCCAAAGGACGAGGAAGACACTACTTGGGCTAGGTGTGACGTAGTCAGCCTAGTGGGGACTGACACCATAGACCGTGTCCTGAACCAAGGTGGTGAAGGGAATGAGGCACGACTCATTAGAGCTGCTGAAGGGTTTCAGAATAATTTCTTCTGAGGTCAAACCGTTGATCTTTCGATTAATTGGGGATCATGATGTACTACTAGGTGCCACTCATGATCGTTCTATAATTAATGGGTTAATTATAGACGGCCAACATAAATCGAAAGCCTATTTAGTCACACGCAATACGAGTAATCCGAGGGATTTAAAACGAGTTGAAAATTGGATTTTCCGATCAAGAGAAACAAGTCGAATCTGAGTTAGTCAGAGGCGCAATGGAAGCCAAAAATGGCTAAGTCTTTTGAAGGCTTTTTGGGCGAATTAAATGAGTTTAATTCGCGGTTTATTGGGTTGGTTTTGGCCGGCCAAAGAGGGTGTTAAACCCTCTTTGGTGGCCGGCCAAATAAGAGGAGAAAAACCAATTTAATTGGTTTAATTAATAAAATAAATCTAGTGTGATTTATTTTATAAATTATGGATAAATAAATTTGTATAAAGAAATTTATATAAATAAAATTTGTAGAAATTTATTCTTTTATGGAAGATTAAAATAATCCATGAATTGGTTTATTTTAATTTTATAAAATCAATTAGGAATTGATTTTTCCATAATAAGAAAGTTTATAAATTTCTTATAAAAATTTATTCCATAATTTAAAGAGAAGAAGAATTAGTTTTATTATAAATTGGTTTATAATAAAGACTCGGTTTAAACGGAATAATTTATAAGATAAATTTCTTATAACTAATTCCGTTAATTCGGTTTAGAGGGAGACTTAGCAAAGGAGTTGCTACTATATAAAGGAACCAAAGGCTAGCCCTTATTCCAATCAATTAATCAAGAGATTAATTACTCTCTCCCTCTCTCTCTTAATCTCTCCTCTCCTCCTCTTCTTCTTCCCTTAGGGCCGGCGCACCCTAGCTCCTCTAGGGCCGGCGCCCAACCAAATCCAAGAAGGTGAAGTTGCCGTGAGCATTGAAGAAGAAGGAGAACCCGAACACGAAGTAGAAGAAGCGGATAGCGACTCCTCTCTTCCGGAATACGATTCCGTTACTTCATTGGTTAGTTTTTCCATTATTTCTCTTGTCCTTCTAGTTGTGCCTTCCGAGAATCTAGTAGTTCTCGTCGGCACAAAACTCGTGACTTTGTGAAGTCATCCCGAAGAGAACTCGACGTGGACGTGAATAGAGGCGGAACTTCCAAGGGACGCTACGGTTGGATCTCGTCCCTTACTTCGAGATACGAGAGGTACTTGGTAAATTTGTTTACTTTTCCGCAAAGTTTTATTTTATGATTATGTCAACACAATGTAAGGTTGCATGCTAGATACGAAGTTGAAATAATTTAGGAAATTATTTTATGCAAACTCTTCCGCTGCACGAAAAATTTTGAATTTTACGAACTCGTATCCTTGTCGACATGCACCCGGTCCCAACATCATTGATCAATCTAGATATCAAGTATAGCATGGCAAACTCATACATTATAATAGACATGGAAGATTAGGTCAAATCTTAATTTTCTCGTTACTTGGATAGTAATAATGCATTATTAGATGTCGCTCATTATTTATGTGTCTAAAGTAGTTTAGATATATTATCAACATTAAGAGAACCTATTGGGTCACACACAAAGAATACGATATTTCAGAGATAAGTTGATTTTAGTTTATCTAAAATGTGATCTGAAATTGGATTAATTGAGTTAGACCCAAATGAATCCAATTGGATAGTGAGATTAAGTCTAATCCGAGTTAGACTCATTTAAATTAGGCACAATCACTTAATAATAGATAATGTTCATTAATAGGTTTAATGAAACATTATAAGAGAGGAAGGGCAAGAGACATTCTATTCATTGGAAGAATAGAAGATGAAGAGCCAAAAAGAATATAAAGAGTCTTTGTTATTCATTGTGAGTTATGGGCATTAAGAAAAGGGAAAGCTCAAGGGGCAAAGACACTTTGTATTCATTGGATGAATACAAAAGGCTCTTTTTGTAATTTTCAAAATTGCACTAAGTGATCATCCTTCTTCTTCCTCCTCTCCTTTTTCTTGGCCGAAACACACAAGGTATGTTTTTGGTCTTCTTGTCTTGTGAACTATCCCAAGTTGCTAGCACAACTAAGATGGTTCATCTACGAGATCGAGATCGTGTTCGTGTGGATACTATTAGAGGTATGAGCATCCTGATCGTGCAAAGATCCAACAAACCAAGGACTAACAGGACAAACTAAGGGCACACATCAAAGGTATAGCTCTTTAGATAGAACTTTGTACGGATTTTTCGCATGGATCGCGTGAAGGGATCTTATTTCCGCTACATTTTTTACTTGTTTACGTATAAAAATCCCTACGGCCAGAGCATCACCAAAACAAGGAGAGTTCAAAAATGGCAATTTGAAAGCTAAACAAGACCTGAGACACCCTACTTGTGATTGAGGGCTCCACGGGTGCAAAGATTAGAGCTACTGTGGAAAGGCATGAGAGCACCTCAATTCCGACTAAGACCACCCTAGTTTGAAACTAATGCTCTCTCGATCGAATCCAGGACACCCTAAGTGAATAGTAGTCATTAGGTTATTGTTGCTGTCGTGGATAAATTTTATCTATGTGGAGGCGCCCTGGATCAAATCTAAGGCATCATTAATGTCATATCAGTAAACGATCACTTTGATCGTTAAGCTATAAATAGCCCCTTAGAGTTAGGATTAAAACTCAACAATTGTAATTCATTCTTTCTAGTTTTTTTGAGCTTTCCAAAGATTATAAGAGACTTCTTCGCCTTCTATGAAGGAGATCGTTAGTGAGCTTTTTGACGCCTTAGATTAGTAACCTCTCAATTGCAACCAAGTAAAATTCGAAGCCTGTTTTCTGTTTGTTTTCTATATTCATAATTATTTTAACTACTAGCTAATCTATTATCTTCGCTAAGTTAGAAGCAAAAGATTGAGTCAATTTTTGCAGGACTATTCATCCCCCTTTAGTCGGCCTCATCGGGACCTTCATCGTCCACATTAACAGTTTTGTTAGGATTAGAAGTGTCAGTATGTGCACCTGACGATTCTGATGTTCTTGCTTTCTTTAACGTCTGTCAATCTGAGGATTGAAGAGCATACATCAGACTATCTTTTCACAATCCTTCACACATGTTCATATTGGAAAGTAGATTTAAAAGTACTCTTGTGATTGAGGGTGCCTCGAGTGCAAAAATTGGAGTTGCTGTGGAATGACGCGAGGGTGCCTCAGTTCCGACTGAGGGCGCCCTAGTTTGGAACTAAGGTGCTCTCGATCGAATCCAGGATGCCCTAAGTGAATAGCAGCCTTTAGGCTACCATTGCTGCCGTGTATAAATTTTATCCATGTGGAGGCTCCCTGGGTCAAATTTGTAGCGCCCTAAATGCCACATCAGCAAATGGTTACTTTGACCGTTGAGCTATAAATAACCCCTTAGAGCTAGGATTAAAACACAACAATTGTAATTCATTATTCCTAGTCTTTTTGAGATTTCCAAAGCTGGTAAGAGGTTTCTCTGCCTTCCACAAAGGAGATCATAAGTGAATTTTTCAACGCCTTGGATTAGGAGCCTTGTAGATTGGAACCAAATAAAATTCGAAGCCTGTTTTCTTTTTATTGTCTATATTTGTAATTATTTTAACTGCTAACTAATCTGTTATCTTTGCTAATTAAGTTAAAAGAAAAAGATTGAATTAATTTTTGCAGAGTTATTCACTCCCCTTTAGTCGGCCTCACCGAGACCTTCATCATCCACATTAACAATTGTGTTTGGATTGGAAATGTCAGTATGTGCACCTGATAATTCTGATGTTATTGTTTTCTTTGCAGTCTATCACTCTGAGGATTGAAGAGCATACATCGGACTATCTTTCACAATCCTTAACACGTGTTCATATTGGAAAGTAGATTTAAAAGTACTCTTGTATTCTTTATGAGCTTGCATCATCAAATCCTTATCACTCCATCCGCCTGGTCGATCATTATACCATTATATCCCAATGTGATTTTGTTTTATCAACAATTCTCTTTCTGGCTCCCATATCTCAATTGGTATTGTAGTATGTCACCACCCGTTACCAACAAGACTTACTCTTCTGGACTTTATACCACTGAATCTTCGCTCATAATTATATAGGTCGTTGCAAGGAGCTTATCATCTTCTATTGCTCACATTGTTCACCTACTATAATCTCTATCTCATTCATTGCCCGCCTTTATTGTTTATCAACAATAATATCAACAAGCATTATTTGAGATAAGAATAATAAAAATTGTGAATCGAGGACTGCATGAGGTATTTTTGTACTTTTATTACTATCAATTGCATCAACACTACTCTTCTTGATTCATTTGATTGAATCTCTGATGATTGAAGTGGATTAATTCAATGAGATTGCATAAAATATTAACTACGCTGCCAGTATTCCAAGGGACATATATATAAAATAAAGCTTGAGATTTGCCACCTGATCCGAAAGCTAATTGGGAAGATGATGACTACCGGTGATGCGATGGGTCATTTTGGCGTTGTCTGTGAGAAGTACTATTCTACCAGAAGCTACTAACTGGATGACAAACATTGGCAATCTGGTGACCATGGTTCTTACACACGATGAGTTGGATCAACTGATAGCATCGGTAGTGCATGGGGCTTTAGAGCAGCATCAAACCCAGTAGACCGCCTCTTTGTCGGTGGCGAAGAATCGCGCCTCCCCTTCTCCGTCAAAGGTGCGCTAGGAAGCAAGCCAAGAGCGTCGGGACACGGGGTCCCTCTCAGAGAGCGCGATCATCTGCCTCGAGCTTGCCACCTCCAACCGCTGGAACGGCGGTGAACATTCCTGCTCTGATTCCCTTTCTCTATGGTTCCATGCCATTCATTCAGGCGATCGTTGAGGTTCCTATGCACCGTCATTTTCGTCCTACATCAATTGGCGAGTACAAGGACACTTCAGATCCTGAGAATCACTTGTGAAATTTGAAATTGTTGCTCCTCTTCATCACTTGTGTCAGGTATTTCTTAATACACTCTCGGGGGGAGCGCAATGCTGGTTCAAAAGATTGTCAAATTCCTCTGTGAATTCCTTCGGAGAGTTCCGAACAGTATTTCTACATCAATTTGCAAGCAGTAGAAGGTACCACAAGACAACCCTCAATTTGTTTGCGTTGAAACAAAAAGCAAGGAAACGTTGAAAGATTACATTCAGCGTTTCAACAGGGTGGCTCAAGATATGCCCACAGCCACCTCGGAGATCCTAGTAAGCCCATTCACGCAGGACCTATTAGAAGGGGAATTCTTCCGGTCGTTGGTGAAAAAACCACCGACCAGTTTCAACAATGTGCTTGGCCGCTCGGTCAAGCATATAAAGGTGGAAGAGGTCCAGTATGCTCGAAGAAAAGAATCTGGAACTCAAATTCATAATGTCGTTATTCCAGAAAGGAGATCTCCTCCACCTCTTGCTCGGGCAAAGGATGGACGCCCGAGCAAGGATTACAATTGGGATCGTAGAGAGAAGGTGGTCCAAATAGTTGACACAGAGTACCCTCCCGAGCGAGAAGTGCCGACAGGAAGGAAGTTCTGTTCATATCATTGTTCTTACTCCCACTCCATGGAGGATTGTTATGTTCTCTGTTGTGATAAAAAGAATGGAGTTGGAGGAAAACACGAAGGAGGGTTCTCTCCCAATGCTCGTTAGAATTTCACTCGGGAGGGGTGGACAGAAGAAAGGAATCTTCAGCAGAGAACAAGGTCTCACTCCAAGATATCACTTGGGCAAAGGGAATCTTCACCAAAGAAGTATCCAAACCCTCGTGCGGGACCTAGCAAAAGGGAATGCTCCCGTTCGAGGAACACCAAGAGGAATGATTGACATGATTTCTAGAGGGCTAACTGATGGAGATTCCAATCGTGCTCATAAGTCTCATGTCCACCGATTGGAGAACTACTCGGTAGATAACAGCTTGGCTCTATTATATCCGTTGGGTCAGGCAACCTACAGGGAGTACCAGAGTAGAAGCCCCACATGAAGATGCCCTGGTAATCAAAACAATAATAGCTAATTATGTTATTTAACATGTATTTGTTGGCATAGGAAGCTCGGTTAGTATTATCTTCAAGGCGACTCTTGATCAGATGCAAATTAAGGAAGATGAGCTCCGACCAATCGCTACACCTTTATTCGATTTTACGAGACACCAAGTACTGTCGCTTAGTCAAATATATCTCTCGTTGTCACTAGAGGATGAGAGTTTTTCAAAGACAAAGTGAACACCATTCTTTGTGGTGGATACAATGTCATCTTATAATCTACTTTTGGGCCGACCGATGTTAAGTCTTCTTCAAACTATGGTATCAGTTTATCATCGAAAAGTTAAGTTTCCTGTGGGGGATCATGTAGGAGAAGTCAAAGGGAGTCAATTGACTTCTCGACGGTGTTATGTTAATTGATCCGGAAGCTAACAAGGAAGATGACAACTATCGATGATGCGTCATCAAAGCTGGATGATCTCCTTCAAGTTCTCAACCAACCAAACGAACACATAATGACTGATAAGATAGTCTTTAAGCTTTCACTTCAAGTCGAAATGCAAGTCAACCACAATCCTAGTTGTCCCATCCGCTCGGTATGAATGAATTTGCACTTCTCCATATTGCTCTGACGGTCTGTCCCTTGCCCCCTCGACAATTTTAGGATCATCCAGTTCAATTTGAAGTCTAATGTTGCTTAACATTCTTACGGATATCCGTTCTAACTTCATCAATAATCCGAAAGCAAATAGGAAAGATGACAACTATCGATGATACGATAAATGCACAGAGCGAGAAGAACAACCTGAGAATAAGAGGATACTAAAAGATATTCTGGTGATCCTATTTCGATGCTCAACTCAGTTATGGATAAAAAGAAAAAAGGAGTAATATATTGTAAAAGTGAAAGAGAATCTCATATTGTGCACCCATCGCATCACCGATAGTTTTATCTTTCCTGTTAATTTTCGGATCACCACCCAAAGAATTTGATTAATGTAAAAAGTATGATAATATAATAGTATGTATGAAAAGATTGGAAATTAAGTCTTAAATGGGAAATAAAAATTTAGGATAGAGGAGATTAGGATGAACTTAACAATTTTTTTTATTATATTTTAATAGTTGAATGAATCTCTAAATGAATGATAAAAAAATTTATCCGTTTTTCTTCAAATTTTTTATACATAATGATTTCTTATAAAGAAAATGATGTATATATGGGGGAAATTTTAAAATAGAGGTAAAATGACGTATACCGAAAATCGGCTCTTATTCCATCACTTTATTTATTTATTTATTTATTTTTATTATTATTATTATTATATTATTATTATTATTATTATTATTATTATTAACCATTATTATTTTGCCAACGATGATTTTTTTTATTTGTCCAAATTTTTAGGGTGCATTTGGTTGAAGATATTCTTTGATAACTTTAAACATGTAATTATCAGGTAATCATATAACCAAGGTTATAGGGAATAAGATATAACATAATTTGTTTAGTTTAATCTTTGGTAATGAAACAAAAACTTATTTGGTTGAAGGTTTTAACTTTTAATATATAACCTAATATGACAATTACTATTGATCCTGTCGACAAGCGATGACCGGTTCTCACTCAGATGACTCGGTCTGACCAAGATGACCCGGTCTGCTACAACTCGGAGGTCGGACTCGGACTTAAATAAAGATCCGACTCAAGTCACTCGGCTCGGACCAAAATAGAGCTCACAATGTGGTGGCGTGGTTGCAAAATGGCAGCCCCCCCTTTGGAGCCGCAAGGGGGGTTTATATAGGGGAGGGGAAGCTCTCTGCCTTGTCAGAACTGTCATGTCTCATTAAGGAATGGTCAGTTGGCAGACTGAACTAATGGCAGCCTTAGCTGCTCTGTGAGACTGTCACAGCCATCTGACAGTCTGTCTAGGTTGTCTCCTCTGACCCCCATTAATGTTGGCGGCTCTGTCAGGTCATGATTATGTCAAAAGTCCTCTTCTGACAATGGGGAGATTCGGATGATCTTTACTGCTGCTGCGACCCTTCACTCACTCTGGGTCGGCCACTCTGGGTCGGCCACCCTATCACTCTGGGTCGGCCACTCTGGGTCGGCCACTCTGTCACTCTGGGTCGACCACCCTGTCACTCTGGCCGGCCACTCTATGTCGACCACTCTGTCACTCTGGGTCGGCCACCCTATCACTCTGGGTCGGCCACCCTGGGTCGGCCACTTTGTCACTCTAGGTCGTCTACTCTGGGTCAGCCACCCTGTCACTCTGGGTCGACCACTCTAGGTCGGCCACCCTGTCACTCTGGGTCGGCCACTCTGGGTCGACCACCCTATCACTCTGGGTCGACCACTCTGGGTCGCCACCCTGTCACTCTGGGTCGGCCACTCTAGGTCGGCCACCTGTCACTCTGGGTCGGCCACTCTGGGTCGGCCACCCTATCACTCAGGGTCGACCACTCTGGCCGGGAGACCCCGCCTGGGAGACCTATTGCTTACCGAACACTCATGAAGAGATCCGACAAAACGCATCTGTTTTATCCCGACTAATCTTTCCCGACCGATAATCCCCGACCGCTAAAGTTCTCAGCCGGAATGTTTGCTCGGGTGCCACTAATTGGGCCCCATCTCAAGTCGCTTCGAATCCTGATCCTCTTAGCCAGATCAGTATCTAGCGCACTAATCCGATACTGAACCCGACCCACTTGTCTGCCCCAGACCCAATCCGACCGGGCCCCTAATCAACTCCAAAAACTTACTCGACCGGATCACAAGCCTCCCCTTCAAGTCTAGTCGAAGGAGGCATCAAGTCCGACTAACTAGGCTGCTTGCCCGGTCGGATAAACCCTACTTTCACACCCCTGACCCTCATTACGGCCACAAGATCTTTATCCTTAAATGCGAGTCCCCTATCAAGTCAGTCATCAATGCATCTGCCACGCGTTTATCTCCCCGGATCACATATCTCCCCTTCAAGTCTAGTCAAAGGAAGCGTGAGTCTGACTGACTAGACTAAATCTAGTGGTTTGACTTATTCCACCCGTACTTTCCATCCTGGAATTAGTTGGAATGGATCTCCTTTGATAGAAGAACAACCAATCAGAAGTCACGGGTTGGATTTTACCCATTAATCAGTATTTCATCCCTCAGAATGTCGCCGCCAGAGTATTTATTATGTCAAGTGAGCAATTGGATTGTGTTGGACGAGTGACAAATCTGTGTATGGCAAACCACTAACATTTTTGCCGAACCAAGCAAATGGTTGCGGGTGCCACGCATGTGGCATAGAGCCGAGTAAACGACTAAGCAATGGCTGAGCAGGCAAGCAACTGAGTAGAGTGACTAATTGCCTTGCAAGTGGCAGAGTCGAATGACAGTGTGCCGAGAGATGACATAGCAAGTGGTGAGTGCCAAGCTGAGTGGGTGGGGGGGGTGGAGGCAGCTGAGTGCCGAGCGAGGCTGAGTGCCAAGCTGTGTGAGTGAGCAGCTGAAGTGGCCGAGCAGAGCGGCTGAGTAGCTGAATGGCTCAGTACTGAGTGCAGCAGAGCGGCTGAGTAGCTGAGTGGCCGAGCAGGCGAGGGGGAGCAGAGCGGCTGGGTAGCTAAGGCGTGTGAGCAATCACCTTTATAACTTGCTGATGAGCAAGTGTCTCAATGTCGTTCGGGAGACCTTAATGGAGCGTGGGCAGCTACGTCCGGTCTACCGCGAGGTCGATGGTTGTAGGGGAGCATGCCCATTTATAACTTTAAAGGCAGGAGTCTGGACACCGTCTGGCTTACCCTGACCGAGCGTGGAATGCCACGCCCGACCGGGCCCGACCGAACGTGGAACGCCACGCCTGATCGACGCCGAGTCCGGTGGGTGCGTGGGAGCATGCCCACTTATAACTTGCCTTAGCAAGAGTCTGGACACCATCTGACTTACCTTGACCGAGCGTGGAACGCCACGCCCGACCGGGCCCGACCGAACGTGGAACGCCACGCCCGATCGGCGCCGAGTCCGGTGGGTGCGTGGGAGCATGCCCACTTATAACTTGCCTTAGCAAGAGTCTGGACACCGTCTGGCTTACCCTGACCGAACGTGGAATGCCACGCCCGACCGGGCCCGACCGAACGTGGAACGCCACGCCCGATCGGCGCCGAGTCCGGTGGGTGCGTGGGAGCATGCCCACTTATAACTTGCCTTAGCAAGAGTCTGGACACCGTCTGGCTTACCCTGACCGAACGTGGAATGCCACGCCCGACCAGGCCCGACCGACGTGGAACGCCACGCCCGATCGGCGCCGAGTCCGGTGGGTGCGTGGGAGCATGCCCACTTATAACTTGCCTTAGCAAGAGTCTGGACACCGTCTGGCTTACCCTGCCGAACGTGGAGCGCCACGCCCGACCGGACCCGACCGAACGTGGACCGCCACGCCCGGCCGACGTCGAGTCCGGTGGGTGCGTGGGAGCATGCCCACTTACAACCTGCAAGAGCTGCCTTTCAGATGCCTTGAGTTTCACTATCATCTTCACGTGATACAATTACAAGGGTCACTCAACTCAACTTTCCTCACGATACAATTTTAAGTGTGTTGCACTCCAAGGTCTTCTCAACGTCTTTCCTTGGGCATCTTGCAAATAATAGGCTCCTGACCCCAACTTCTCGATCACCAGGAAGAGTTCTCCCCATTGTGGATTCAGCTTGCTCACTTCCCCGACTGGTTTGACTCTCTTCCATTCACGGTCGCTGAGCCCGCGAAGGAGCAGGCTTCTTCACTGGCGGTGCCTCCAATCGTCGAGCAAGAGCTTAAAACGTCCAGATCGGCCGGATTTCGACACTGTCGAAAGGAAGTGCTTCGTTATAGCTAATCATTTCCTAGTCGAGGTTGCTGACAATACTCTTTTCCACTGATGTGAGCATATCACCGGAATCAGCATCTAGAGTCGCCAATAGGAAAATCATCTCTGAGCTTGTCAAGTTGAGCAAGGATAATGCCTTGGGAATGCGAATGGCAGCTTTTGAGGGAAGGAAGAGCCTATACACGGCTGGTGCTCTTCCTTTTGAGTCAAAAGAGTTCACGGTTTCGTTGCCTCAAGAAGTCATTCAAGCCCTTGATATTGTTCTCAGGGAGTCTCCTTATGTCAGGAATACTTTAGTAGGACGTTCTTTTGAAGAATGCAAACTCTCGAACAGACCCCTCCAGGAGTCTGTCGAATCAACGCTGAGCGGGACCTGGCTGGGTGGTCAGGAACGCTCGACACTTGATATCATCCATATACTGATGCAGCAAGGCTTCATCCTCAGACTTCGTCAGGTGTTCCTCTAGATCGGTAGCTCCTTCATATTCCGAAATGGACAAGAGTCGGAAATACTTGGGGACTGACTCTTGCAGAACTTGACTAGAGAAAAGGAGTCCAGTGCGCTCGGCCAGAGCCTGGATAATTGGAGTCCTCCATTTGTTGATTCTTGCTTGGTTGGAAGAGACTTCCACTGGGTCGGACTGTCCCGCACCCTCAGACGGGTCGAAGAGTGCTTGGTGGAAGTAGGGGCTCTCACCCGGGCGAACTCCTACTTCTGTGCCAACGAGAGCTGCCGGTTTGGAAGGACCCTCCTGAGTCGGGCGAGCGACAGTCTTCTGCTCTGCTGCCAATTTCTACGCTTTAGCGGCTATCAGCATATCAAGGTCTTCTTGTGAGAGAGTAACAGTCACCCTATTGGAGTCGCTCGTCTTCGTCTTTCGATTAGGCAGATTCCCACAGACGGCGCCAAATTTGATCCTGTCGATAAGCGAAGACCGGTTCTCACTCGGATGACTCGGTCTGACCAAGATGACCCGGTCTGCTACAACTCGGAGGTCGGACTCGAGCTTAAATAAAGATCCGGCTCAAGTCACTCGGCTCGAACCAAAACAGAGCTCACAATGTGGTGGCGTGGTTACAAAATGGCAGCAAATCCTTTCTTTGGATCCCCAAGGGGGGTTTATATAGGGGAGGGGAAGCTCTCTGCCTTGTCAGAGCTGTCATGTCTCATTAAGAAATAGTCAGTTGGAAGACTGAACTAATGGCAGCCTTAGCTGCTCTGTGAGACTGCCTCAGTTGCCTGACAGTCTGTCTAGGTTGTCCCCTCTGACCCCCATTAATGTTGGCGGCTCTGTCAGGTCATGAGTATGTCAAAAATCCTCTTCTGACAATGGGGAGATTCGGATGATCTTTACTGCTGCTGCGACCCTTCACTCACTCTAGGGTCGGCCACCCTGGGTCTGTCACCCTGAGTCGGCCACCCTGGGTCTGTCACTCTGGGTCGGCCAGTCTGGGTCGGCCACTCTGACACTCTGGGTCGGCCACCCTGTCACTCTGGGTCGGCCACTCTGAGTCGATCACCCTGCCACTCTGGGTCGGCCACTCAGCCAGTCGGGGTCGGCCAGTTGAGGTCGGCCACTCGGGGTCGGGGTCGGCCAGTCGGGGTCGGCCACCCTGGGTCTGCCACTCTGGGTGACCTCGCCTGAGAGACCTATTGCTTACCGAACACTCATGAAGAGATCTGACAAAACGTTTTTGTTTTATCTCGACTAAACATTCCCGACCGGTGATCCCCGACCGTTAAAGTTCTCGGCCGAGTACGTCTGCTCGGGTGCCACTGATCGGGCCCCGTCTCAAGTTGCTTCGAATCCTGATCCTCTTAGCCAGATCAGTATTTAGCGCACTAATCCGATACTGAACCCGACTCACTTTGTCTGACCCAGACCCAATTCGACCGGGCCCCTAATCAACTTCAAAAACTTATCCGACCGGATCAGATAATCAAATTATCAAATATAATCTCCAATCAAACGCGCACCCTAATTGTCGACCTATTAGTAATCCTACCATGATCGAGTCTAGTTGAGACTCGCAAAAGTATCTAGGCATATTAACGCTCTTAAATTAATTTAAATAAATCGAGATTTACTATATTCAAAGTCCATAATCAGAATACAAAAGCAAAGGCTACACTCGTTCGTTCGTTCGTTTGTTTTTTTTAATTCAGGGCCTAATTTAATAATTTGTAAAGTTTGGAGCAGAATTTTATTTTTGAAATTGTTTTATTTTTCGTAAATCGACGGCTTTATTTTGTTTGTTCAGCTCGTTGACGCTGTGCTGGTCTCCAAGTTCGCCTATGCCCTTATGCCGCCGTCTCTTTCGAACCTTCAAGAGGCGGCTCGCCGGTGGCCGTTCCCTCACCTCCCCCAAGACCTTTAAGTCCTACGCCGAGACCTTCACTTCCGTCCTCCGCCAATGCGCTCTCGACAGCTGCCTCGCCGCCCTCGGGCTGGCCCTCCACGGCCATGCGCTCCGCGCCGGCATCTCCGCCGACTCCTCCGTATCCTCCAAGATCCTAGCTTTGTATTCCCTCTCCGGCCTCCCGTACGACCGAGACGTCCTCCTCGCCGAGTCCCGACGTACTCCCGGCCTCTTCTCCTTCAATCTCGCAATCGCCGAGAGTGTCCGCTCGGGCGACCTCGTCTCGGCGCGCCAGGTGTTCGACGGAATGACGGAGCGGAACGCCATCACGTGGACGCTCATGGTCGACGGCCATATGAAGCGCGGCGACGTCGCCGATGCCGTTGCCTACTTTGAGAGCAGCCCCTGCAAGACCGTCGTCTCCTTTACGGCCTTCATTAGCGGGTTCGTCCTGAATGGGCTTCACTACGATGCCCTGACGAACTTTCTCCGCATGTTTGCGTCCGGCCTCATTCCAAACGAGGTGACTTTTACTTGTACCCTCAAAGCTTGCGTGCTTGCAGGCGAGTTCGATCTGGCGAAGTGCATCGTTACTCTAAGGGTGCGTTTGGTTGAGGGTTATCCATAATAACCTTGATTATCCATCCAAAGTTATCAACAAAAATCTTGCATGGTTTAGGTAATCAGCGATTCCCAAGTAATGATCGATGCCCGACACGTCAGCAAAAGGGACATGCAACCAGGAATCGAAAAACCTCAGGGAAGTAAGGTTTTTCTTGATTCCCTGATTATGGAACTTATCTTACCAAAATTATCCTCCAATATTTACACTTAAGACAAAAATAACCATTACAATTTATCAACTTCCGAAAACATTATTCTCGATCAACGACCGACAACGGTGGCCGGCGGCCGCCGCCGACCCCGCCCCCCCCCCCCCCCCCGGCGACGATCGCAGGCGACCACCGCCGGCCACGATCGTCGTTGACCACCGCCGGCCGGGATCGCCGGCGATGGCCGGCGACGATCGCCGGCGACCACCGCCGGCGACGATCGCCGACGACCACCGCCGGCGACGATCGCCGGCTACCACCGCCGGTGACGATCGCCGGCTACCACCGCCGGCGACGATCGCCGCCGACCACCGCCGGCGAGGATCGCCGACCGCCGGCCACGATCGTCGTCGGCCGCTGGCGGCGACGATCGCCGGCGACCACCGTCGGCGACAACCGCCGGCGACGATCGTAGGCGACCACCGCCGGCGATGATCACCGGCGGTGGCGACGATCGCCGGCGACCACCGCCGGCAATGATCACCGACGGTGGCGACGATCGTCGGCGATGATCGCCGGTGGTGGCGACGATCGCCAGCAACCACCGCCGGCGACAACTATCGCTGGAGGCCGGCGACCACCGCCGCTCGCCAGTGGCGTCGCCGGTCGGCGCCGATCGTGGCCGGTCAGCCATCGGTGTTGGACACCGATTGCCTACGTGGACACCGACGATCGACGTCGACGCCCTTACGTCTAAACAAATAAAATTATCTAAACAAATTCTAAGGGGTAATATGGTAAAATATTATATTAAGTTATACACTATTACTTCTAAACAAACAAGATTTTATTTGATTACCTAAATTGAACCAAACAACTTCAGGTTATGTTTCATTCCTCATAATCTTTGTTATGTGATTACTTGATAATAACATAACCGAGGTTATATATGATAACTTGAACCAAACGCAGGGTGCGTTTGGTTGAGGGTTATCCTTGATAACCTTGGTTATCTATCCAAGGTTATCAACAAAAATCTTGTTTGGTTTAGATAATCAGCGATTCCCAAGTAATGATCGATGCCCGACACGTCAGCAAAAGTGGCATGCAACCAGGAATCGGAAAACCTTAGGGAAGTAAGGTTATTCTTGATTCCCAGGTTATGGAACTTATCTTTCCAAAATTATCCTCCAATATTTACATTTAAGATGAAAATAACTATTACAATTTATTAATTTCTGAAAACATTATTCGCGATCGAGGACCGACAACGGCGCCCGGTGACGATCGTCGGCGACCACCGCCGGCGACGATCGCCGGCAACCACCGCCGGCGACCACCGACGCCGACGATCGCCGGCGACCACCGCCGTCGACGATCGCCGCCGACGATCGCCGCCGCCTACCGCCGCCGACGATCGCCACCGACGATCGCCGCCGACGACCGCAGGCGACCACCACCGGCGACCACCGCCGGCGACCACCATCGGCGACGATTTCCGGCGACCGCCTCCGCCGGCGACCACCGCTGGTGACGATCGCCGACGAACACCGCCGGAGACCACCGCCAGCGACGATCGCCGTCGACCACCGCCAGCCGGCGACCATCGCCGGTGGCCGGCGACCATCGCCGGTGGCCGGCGACCATCGCCGGTGGCCGGCGACGATCGCCGGAGGCCGGCGACGATCGCCGGAGGCCGGCGACGATCGGCGGTGGCCGGCGACGATCGGCGGTGGCCGGCGACGATAGCCGGTGGCCGGCGACGATCGCCGGTTCCGGCGACGATCGCCGGTGGCCGGCGACGATCGCCGGTGGCAGGCGACTACCGCCGATCGCCGACGACAATCGCCGACTATCGACTGGCGGCCACCGCCGATTGCCGGCGACGATCGCCGGCAGTGGTCGCCGGTGACGATCGCCGGCGATGATCGCCGGCGACGATTGCCGGCGACCACCGTCGATCGCCGTCGACCACCGTCGATCGACGTCGACGCCCTTAAGCATAAACAAATAAAATTATCTATTCATGAGACCAGTTATGTGGTTTGGTTGGTATACATGAGGGTACATACATGTTATATCCCTGGATATCTATTTGGATCTGACAATTCGTCAGAAACTTTTCGATATCCATAGGACACATTGTAGGTTGTACCATTTTCACTTGATGATATATATTTACCTTTTATCAAAAAAAATAAAAAATAAAAAATAAAATAAAATAAAATTATCTAAACAAATTCTAAAGGGTAATATGGTAAAATATTATATTAAGTTATAGACTATTACCTTCAAATAAATAAGATTTTATTTGATTACTTAATTTGAACCAAACAACTTTAGATTATGTTTCATTCCCCATAACCTTTGTTATGTGATTACTTGGTAATGACATAACCGAGGTTATGTATGATAACTTGAACCAAACACATCCTTACTCGTGTTTTAGCCGAGGGCAGATCCTCTGTCCCAAAATAGCCCCTGTCCCGTCTGTCCCGTTTCTCGACGACGGCCGGGGAATAGTTCGATCGCCGATCGGGCACCACCGTCGACCTCCGGCCGCCGCCTTGAACAAAACTATACCCTAGGGGATATGGTGAACCCGTCGGGATCGTCGCAATTGCGATCTCGTAGGATTCATCGTCGAATCTGATGAGATTGCAATTGCAGCGATTTCGACCGATTCATCGTTCTTCTAAGATATCATTTGATTCGGTACGACGATCAAAATTTATCAGTAGTGTCCGATCGGTGATCGGACGACTCGTCAGCCGTCGCCGGAGGAACGGGACAAAGGATCCCAATCGGTTTTAGCCTGGGGCCTGACGGCGTTGAGAAGGAGCTGAGCTCGGATTTGAGAACGGCGAAAGTGAAAACGTGAGAGAAAGAAGGAAACCTAGAGTGATGATGTTGACAATCGTGGCTCACAACTCATGTAGATCAACCGTTCTAGCTCCACCATCGAGAGCCTACCTCACACAGTCAAACTGTATATATCTTAATGTAATTTTTTTATTATGATTTTTTAGAATTTAGGATTTAAGTGTCGATTATAATACACAAGGCGAATATAAGGAAAAAGTCACGCCCGCCGCCGGGTGTGCAGGCTATCAATATATAAATGGATTATTGTAATTATAAAGATATTACAATATGCTAAATTAAACATGTTGGTCAAATCCCAGATGTCGGAGTCAAACGGCGCGCATGAACATCAAACCGTACTACCCCGTGCAAACTACTCTTAATCGTTTGCTTTTAACTAGCTAGTAATCACGTTCACATCAATCCGTCAACGCAATTTTGTTGATATATCAGCACGAGACTTCGCGAGGGGACGAATCAGGCGACCCGAGCCGCCGCGGCGGAGGAGGCGCGAAGGGGTCGTCGCCGCCGTTGGGCAGCAGGTCGCCGGTCCTCACGACAGTGAAAACAACGAGCACGACGACGACGATGACGGAGAGCGCGGAGAGGAAGAGCATGAGCGCGTCGGAGGTGCCTCCCTTCACCGCCTGCGCGTACTGCGTCGCCGCCTTCTTGAACAGCGTCGGCCTCGACACCTGCGGTAATATTAATTATATATAATTGGGTAATTTTCAAAACACCCCAAAGTTTAATTTATTTTCGAAAATACTCTTATGGCTTCGTTTCCAAGGGGGGATTTGAAATTGGTGAAAGTTTAGCGGCATCATTAATTACCAAGGAAGCCAGGAGGAAGAGGGAGAGGTAGAAGAGCATCTTGGAGCCGACGTCGAATTTGCCGGCGATGGAGTCCCATGCCAGGCTGGCCATGCTCGGAGCGGCGATGAAGAGGAAGAACACCGGGCGGAGCATCGCCGGGAGGCTGCTGCTGCCGACGAAGCGCTGGTAGAGCGTGACGAAGAGGACGAGGTAGTGAACCATCCCCAGGGAGATCATGCAGGTGGCGGCCTCCGCCCACCCCGTCCGCACCGCCGTCATCGCCCCCACCAGGTTCCCCACCACCGTCATCTGGCTGGTCGGGTTGGCCATCAGCGACAGGAACCGTTTCCCGTTGGTGAACCACTGCCCGTAGATCTTGACGTCCAGCAGCAGGATCGGCGCCGCGAAGACCCACCACAGGGGGCGGCACAGGGGAGCGGCCGCCGCCGGCGCAGCCTGCAGCAGGAGGAGCCAGGAAATCCAAGGGGCGAAGAGGTAGTTGACGCCCACTGGGTGCGAGAACTCAGCCGCCACGTGGCGGCGCCGCAGCCTGCATCGGAGCGCGTAGAGCGCGCACAGGCCCACCAGCACCGCCAGCGCCACCGACCAGAGGAGCAAGTAGGCAGCTCCCGGAACAGAGCGTGACAGGTGGCGGAGAGCCGCCGAGCGAGCAGAGGCGTCGCCGCCCGGCTCGCTCAGCGTCTTCTGTTGGTGTCTAAGCATGAAAACAAATTACAAAAAAAATGGTTTTAGACTTACAGCGATTTCAACTTCTTGGTTCTTCTTCCTTTTCCTTCTTCTGCTCGATGTCGTGCTTCTGCTCGTTGTCGTGAGAGCGTCACCGGACTGATCTCAAATCGCCACAAACCAAAACCCAGCCAGATAGAAGCTCCGAATCCTACTTCTCCCTCTTCTCATGGATTGCAATTGGACGCCATTTTATAGGGAGAAGAAGATGACGGTTTCTTTACCTTCATCAATGGTATTTACTGTTCTTGATTGTCAACGTTTCAACGTTTCACATTCAAGGCTTGTAACGCCTGTAACGCCAACATCTCCCACTTGTCCAATTCTATCCATATAGGTCATCTAGTCACTAAGACTACGTAAGGAAGTCACAAAGACTATATAGGAGCATTCAACTCATACTTCAGGGAAAATGGTTCGTGCGACAGCAAGCACACTGAGCAATTAATGCTAAGAAAGTTGTTACACTTAACTTAGTTGCTCTATAGAACGAATCAGAGACATCAATAACTTGCCATTACCCCAGATTAAACGTTTACATCAATATGAACATCTCTAATCCCTCACATGACATCTGTGTCAAGAGCATGTTCGTCATCTCGAATCAATACTTTTATTCACAATTACATTTTTTAAGTACTTAACAAAATGTAACTGGTCGACCAGTGAATAAGTATTACAGATGTAAACCAATTTTAATCTTCCTTTTCAGCTAGAATCTATTCATTCTAATCAGTTGCTTTCCTAGTTATGCTCCATAGACTGAATCATCCATAGTCAATAGGATACACACTAAAGTAGCAAACACTGATTAAAATTTCAAGTAGACAGCTAAATAGTCACTTAGGGTAAGATTGAGATTAACTGATAATCTCAAGGGTCTCACATAGTAGAGAAGCAGGGATCTTTTCTCCTACTACCCTTATTGTCGCTATAGCACATGTGGTATGAATCACATGCTACGATGTTTTTCTCTTTACCAAAAAGAGTGCATGTTTTTCTCAAATATCTAACATCGTACAGATTTCGATCTAGACATACCTAACGTCTAATCTGAATTCAACTTATGAATTCCAATCTGGCTTTAAACAGGTTTAGTAAATGGTGGGTTCATTTACTTCGATCATTACATAAATGATCTCATCTTGATACAAAATCAAGGCGACCTCAACTTATGAGTATGTCTCTATTCACAACTACGTAAGTTGTCTCATAAGTAATGGTCTTACCTCTATTTATACTCAACAAATAGAGACGATTGTCCATGTGAGTGGATCAATCTCAGCCCGCCAACATGCTCATCGAGACTTTTTCAAATGTAACAAATACATTCACACTGAATAGATCATGACATTTCATTTATAAAAATATAACAAATACATTTACAATGTGCTACATCTTGCGTAGTCCCAAAGACTTCACATGTTCATTAAATGACTCTTTAGTCAATGGCTTAGTAAAAGGATCTGCAAGCATTGCTCGGGTAGGGATGTACTCAAGAATTATCTTTTTCTTGTCAACAATATCCCTTACAAAATTGTATTTAATTTCTATATGCTTGCCTTTGCTGTGATATTTAGGATCCTTGGAAAAAGCTATAGCAGCTTGATTGTCACAACACACTGTAACAGGGCTCCCACTGTCCTCAACAATCTTCAGATGCTTTAGGAACCTTCTCAACCAGACAGCTTCTTGTACAGCCGCTGCACAAGCCACATGCTCGGCCTCCATTGTCGATAGTGCTACACAAGCCTGTTTCTTGCTGTTCCAAGAAATGGCACCTCCATTCAGCAAAAAAATATAGCCTGATGTGGATTTTCTGTCGTCAAGGTCCCCTGCCCAATCTGCATCTGCGTAGCCCTTCAAGCTCAATTTTGATCCTTGGAAGCAGAGACAATAATCTGCCGTTCCTTTGAGATATCTGAATATCCTTTTTACCGCTTTCCAGTGTCTCGATCCTGGGTTTGACTGGAAACGACTAACTAAGCCAACAGCATAGCTTATATCAGGGTGAGTACACAACATAGTGTACATCAAACTACCAATGGCACTAGCATATGGTCTTTTCTTCATCTCGGCTATCTCTTCAGGAGTCTTGGGAGACATACTTTTGCTCAAAACAACATCTTTCGCTGTAGGTGTTTGTTCAACGTTGCAATCAAACATATTGAAGTGTTGTAGTATCTTAGTAATATAAGCTTCTTGGGACAAACCCAAAAGTCTTTTTGATCGATCACGAATGATCCGTACTCCTAAGATATACTCAGCTTCTCCCATGTCAATTATGTCAAATTGTGATGAAAGCCAAGACTTGACCTCAATCACAACTTTTAAGTCATTTCCAGCTATCAGCATATCATCAACATATAATGATAAAATGACCAACTTTCCTTTATCCTTTCTTAGGTAAACACAATGATCCTCATTGATCATTTCGAAACCATAAGATAAAATGACTTCATTGAATCTTATGTTCCATTGTCTTGACGCTTGCTTTAGCCCATATATAGACTTTTTAAGTCTACATACTTTTTCCTCTTGGCCATCAGCAATATAACCTTCTGGTTGTGCCATATAGATTTCCTCGTCAAGATTACCATTAAGGAAAGCCGTTTTTACATCCATCTGATGTAATTCCAAGTCATAATGTGCTACTATAGCTAAAATGACACGTATTGACACAAACTTCACAACAGGGGAAAACGTCTCTTCAAAGTCAATACCCTCCATTTGGGTATATCCTTTTGCAACTAGACGAGCTTTGTATTTATTAATCGATCCATATGCCTTCCTCTTGATTTTGAGAATCCATTTATTCCCAATAGCCCTTCGGCCTGGAGGAAGATCGACTAAATCCCAAACCTGATTCTTTCTCATAGACTCCATTTCTTCATCCATTGCAATTCTCCATTTTTCTCTAACTGAGCATCTCAATGCTTCCTCAACCGTTCGAGGTTCTTCATCGTCAACTGGGAGAATCATTAATGCCTCATTTTCAATGTCAAACCTTCTCCGAGGAATAATCTTACGATTACTTCTTCGCAGGTTTGATTGTTGAGAAACTAATTCACTTATAGGCAATTCACTCCCACTAGGTTGACTAGATTCAGGTCCCTGAGATTCCTGATTTGTTAACGGAGGAACAGTATCCTCCTCCTCTATTGCAAATAGAGGAGTTGATTTATCAACTTCACCTCTTGTTGGGAACTCAGTTTCGAGAAAAGTAACATCTCTTGACTCAATTTCAGAGATAGTTCCATCTTGCTGCTCACCAATAAAAACATAACCCTTAGAAGTATCAGAATATCTTACAAAGATACACTTCTTACCTCTGGGTCCTAATTTTCTATATTTGTGAGTCTTATCATGAATATAAGCAGCTGACCCCCATGGTCTCAGATTACTCAAATCTGGTTTTCTGCCTGTCCAAAGTTCATATGGAGTAGATGGAACAGATTTAGAAGGCACCCGGTTAAGTATGTAGGTTGCAGCTAATAATGCATCTCCCCAATAGGAAATAGGCAAATTAGCTTGAGCCATCATCGACCTAACCATTTCAAGAAGAGTTCGATTTCTTCTTTCAGCAACTCCATTTTGCTGTGGAGTTCCAGGGATAGTTAACTGTCTAATAATCCCTTTCTCATTACATATTATCTTGAACTGATCAGACAAGTATTCACCTCCACGGTCAGTGCGTAAGGTTTTAACCTTACGTTCTATTTGATTCTCAACTTCGTTCAAATAACGATTAAAGCAATCTAAAGCTTCAGATTTATGAGAAATCAAATACACATGACCAAAACGCGTGAAATCATCAATAAATGTAATGAAGTATGAACTACCATTTCTAGCCTTCACGTTCATTGGACCACAAATATCCGAATGAATTAATTGCAATGTAGAATCAGCCCTAATAGCCTTACCAAACGGTTTCCTAGTTGCTTTTCCAGCAAGACAGTGCTCACATATAGACAAGTCAACTTTAGCACGAGTGCCGAGCAGACCCTCTCTTGCTAATCTATTCATTCTTTCTTGTCCTATATGTCCCAATCTAGCATGCCAAATCTCATCATTAACATCAGCATCACTAGTAAGAGCAATGTTTGAAAAACAACCATTATTTCCACAATTAATATCTGGTTCTACATCAAGAACCATGAAACCGTT
Organism: Boesenbergia rotunda; assembly: GCA_024364735.1. Taxonomy (NCBI): domain Eukaryota; kingdom Viridiplantae; phylum Streptophyta; class Magnoliopsida; order Zingiberales; family Zingiberaceae; genus Boesenbergia; species Boesenbergia rotunda. Next base: position 7,714 of record JAGFNQ010009139.1, on the reverse strand, counting down.
TGATATAAAACCATATCCAATTAACACAGAGTCAATTTTAAGTTCTACACGACGACTGTAAAAATTCATACAATAACCCAATTCAAGAAGACAATTAACAGAAATCAAATTCCGTCGAATCTCAGGAGCATACAGGACATCATGTAGAAACAATATACGCCCACCACGAAGGTTGAGTTTGCAAGTGCCAATCCCTTTGACTTCAATTCTTGCATTGTTTCCCATATATATCCACTTATTGCCAGCTGGTACGCGACGGTACTCCACGTACGTAGCTCGATCACGAGCTACGTGGTTCGTTGCTCCTGAATCTATAATCCACAAAGGATAAGAATCAGCTAACAATACCGAACTAGCAACATAAAGCTCATGAAAAGAAGACAAACATGAATTTACCTTTTTCGGCTCAGTACACTCCCGAGCAAAATGGCCCTTCTTGCCACAGTTGTAGCAAGTCAGCTTGCCTTTAGGTTTCTTTCCATTCTTCTTTCCTTTCTTCTTGATTGGGTCTTGGACAGTAGTAGCACCAGCTTCTTTTCCCTTTCCCTTTCCTTTCTTAAACCATTTTTTCTTATTCTTGGATCCAGAACCTTCAGCTACAAAAGCTTGCTCAGAAATCCTTGCGGATTCTACTCTCTCCGCCTCCAGTTCAATATGGCGTGAGACATCAATGAAAGTTCTGATACTCTCACTGTGAGTAAGGTTCTGCTTTATTGTTTCCCAAGAATCAGGAAGGGAACGAATAACTGCTTGAACCTGTTGTTCGTCGGTCAACTCATGACCAGCAATCTTAAGCTCCCGAATCATATTACCCATTTCTCTCAGATGTTGGGTCATTATTACATTCGGGCGCTTTTTACAACTGTCAAACTTGATTGTCAGTTGACGAAGCTTGCTCACACTAACTCCACTGTATCTCTCTTTCAGGGCAACCCAGACAGCATGAGCTGATGGTAGTGGCTCATACTCAAATACCAGGTCATCTACCATTGAACTAATCAATATCCCCTTTGCAATGGAGTCCTTTTTCTTCCATGCCCTATAGGCATCAAGATCCAATCTGTACTGTGTAGTCGAACCAACAGCAGGTTCAACCATGAAATGATTTACAGCCTCAAGAACTTCTTGTTCCTCAAGAACATTTTGTATCTTGAGATGCCATATCTTATAGTTGTCCCCATACAATTTTTCTCCCTTGTTCAGTTCAGCTATGATGTTCTTAGTTGCCATGATCTATCATGAATAAACAAATTATTAATTAATTCAGTGTATAAATTATGCACATAATTCTTTGATTGACTCAATGTAAACTTGACTTGGTTTACGAAATCAAGTGATAACTACGTTTCCACTCATCATTCGTATAATCCAATCTAATTAACATTGATCAATTATATTACATACATCCCATTAAACGAACTAATCATTTGTCTTGAATATGAACTAATCATATAAATGAACTAATCATTGAATATGAACTAATCATATAATGAACTAATCATTAACAAGTCAGTTAACACATAACATAACTTTATTTAATAGGCTTAATAAGCAGGTACAAACAAACAGAATTCAACGAACTAGATAAGTTGACATCATTCCCATAATAAAAAATATTATGGCAGTGGCTATCACTCTCTCGTTCATCTCTAATTGGCCAATCTGATCAGGCTCGGGATCTTCCACAGATTCTATCGGTTCTTCCTCAAATATTTCAGGATCTTCCTCGATCATTTCAATATCAAGGTCTTCCTCAAATATTTCAGGGTTTTCCCCAGGCATTTCGGGATCTCCCTCGAACATTTCGGGATCATCCTCGAACATATCAGGATCGTCCTCGAACATTTCGGGATCTTCCTCTGGGTCCTCCTCAGAATCTTCAATTGGATCCCACTCGATTTTCTCAGGATCCCCTTGGAATTCTTCAATCAGATCCATCTCTAGATCCTCTTCAAATTCTTCAGGATCCTCTTCCAGATCGTTCTCAGAATCTTCCAGATCCTCTTCCATATCGTCCTCAGAATCTTCCAGATCCTCTTCTAGATCGTCCTCAGAATCTTCCAGATCCTCTTCTGAAAAATTCTGGCGAAGTAGTTCTGTGCACAACTGGGTATATGAGATACGTCCTTCGTAGCATCCCCAAATACCTCTTGCAGCTACTTCAGCACGTCTCGGCAAAGAACTAATCAATGCCCCGATCCGGTAGTTATCTAGGACTGGGAACTCTTCCTGTTCGAGTTTCCAAAATAGACGATCAAGCCTTCCCATATGCCCTAGGATGCCTAGATGCAGGAGGAAGTCAATCTCCTCTATCTGTTCCCTCAAATGATTACGTCGCACATCTCGACGAGTCATTGTGGTAATAAATCTCGGCATCTGGAATTGAAATACACAATGTCAGTACAAAACCGACAAACCAGTAACAAAACCGGTTCAATTCAATTCACAACACAAATAGATAAAGGCATATAAGTTTCCTTCACGTTTGTAGCTACCATTAAGTCTATTTAGATTTGAGGTTCAATTTAATAATCAAATCATCCTGTTTAGTTCAGATTATTTGATCAAAATGGTTTGGTTAAACCAACTAATGGTTTGAACCAAAACCGATTTGATCAACTTAATCCTTTTTAAATTAAACTAGAATCTTATTTAAATAAGTTGAACCAAATCTAAACTAATAACTGAATAGAGCCACTGGTTAAGCCTGTTTGCCTTCACGGGGAGGTTAAGGGATCGAACCTCCCTTGGGCAGCAGCGTGGCAGAGCGTTTTGCAGCGGTATAATAGGTTTCGGGATTTTTTTTTATAATAAAAAAAAACTTTTCCTTAAAAAAACCCGAAACCTAATTTCATTCACCCATCGCCCGCAGCCGCCGCCCCTTCTTCTCCACACAACCTTCTTCCCCACACAGCCAAAAAAAATTTTTCCTCATCACAAATGCTATGGCAGCCTCCATCGACACATCCTGCCGAAGGCGATGGCTCCCTTGCGCGCGCGTGAGGCGTTCGTCGGCCAGGGGATGAAAGAGCCGAGAGCTCAGGCGATTTCAAGCGATCAACAGCGCGGGGTGTTCATCGCAAATGTAAAAAAATGATTTTTTCATGCTTTTACAACTGCTCTGATACCATTGTTGGTGTCTAAGCATGAAAACGAATTACAAAAGAAATGGTTTTAGACTTACAGCGATTTCAACTTCTTGGTTCTTCTTCCTTTTCCTTCTTCTGCTCAATGTCGTGCTTCTGCTCGCTGTCGTGAGAGCGTCACTGGACTGATCTCAAATCGCCACAAACCAAAACTCAGCCAGATAGAAGCTCCGAATCCTACTTCTCCCTCTTCTCATGGATTGCAATTGGACGCCATTTTATAGGGAGAAGAAGATGACGGCTTCTTTACCTTCATCAATGGTATTTACTGCTCTTGATTGTCAACGTTTCAACGTTTCACAATCAAGGCTTGTAACACCTGTAACGCCAACAGTTTTCCAGTTTCAAAACTCTATAACAATCCCGTCTAATGAAGACTATGTACAATTCTGGATGAATTCTGGTCATCCCTACTACAACCATATCTCATATCTAACATCCGAAATGGTGAAAACTAGTATAGTCAAGGAAACTCTAATAAGAAATCCAAAAAAACTATCTACAAGACGATCAAAGGATTTTTTTAATAAAAAAAAGTATGTGAATGACCTTTTTCCAAGCGCGCTATATCCTCTAAAATAATAATCAATTCGAGAAAAAAATAAAATAAACAATACCATTTTCAGCTGTTCATCCCCGGAGTTTTGATAACAACGAGAGAAAACCTAGACCTTCAATATACCTTGAATCTAACATGACTACAAATAAGCGGAGTTTCATAGATTTCGAAGATCTTAAGTCGATGGGGATGGAGATGGCCCAGTAAGAAAATCAACAGAACTCAGTCTAACTACTTCTGGAGAGATCGAATGAAGGGGGAAAAGAGAAATCTGGGCAGAATCTTAGAACCAAGCACCGATCCTTCTACCACAAAAAAAAGCAGCTCCTCCATCTTACATTACTCCTTGACAGATCTAACAAAGGGAAATTTCTCTGTACAGCATCCAAGAACCAAGCACCAATCCATGCACCGCTAACCACAAAAACGAACCAAATCGCCCGAAAACGAAGTTCCTCCCAGCTCCCCGTCGAAAAGGAAGGAATTGCGAAGAAACCAACCTCTTGTCGCCTCGACCTTCACAATCTAGGGTTTTCTCCACCCCCGACTCCGCCACACCCGGCGGGGTCTCTTTTCGTACTTCGGATTCTCCCAAAATCCCTGGTCCCACCGGCCCACATCTGCATTATAAAAAGTCCAATCACGTGCTGATCACGTGCGGTCAGCGAAGCCAAAACGACGCAGCGCCCTCGCGACATCGCCTCCATCGCCGAAAACGTAAAAACCCTAACCTTCCATCGCCCGACGCCTACGAGTCGCTCCATCGCCCCGACGCAAGCAGGCGCCGTCGCCCCGACGCCTCCATCGCCGACGTCTCCGTCGCGCGAGAGAGTCCCCGACTCCTCCATCGCGTAAAAACCCTAACCCTAACCGTAAAAAGCGGTGTCACGTGCTGATTCTATTTTGTTTACGAGTTAAGTGTCCGTGATGGTGTTCTTGATTCTGTTCATGGAGTATAAGTTGTTGATGATGAATTTTGGAAAGGTTAAATCAGTCGCAGTAATTTATCGATATTAGGGGGATGTATACTACGCTGTATCCTGAACTACTGATAGTCAAGTCTCATTTTAACCATAAAAGTTCAACAGTTAAGATCCGAGGTATTGCGTATCTGTTATGACACAAGATCTGCCACTATCAATTTGTGGATACACACACAAGTAATTCAGTTTCTACTTCTTAAGGCACACATGATGTTTGATAGGATGTCCCCTGAGATTATATCTTTTGCCAGTATGGGTTAGCCACGCAATCTAAGCTAATTTTAGTTGTTTTTCACATATGTTTGTGGGATTGACTGCCCAATTTATTAATATTGCACCGACTGATATGATATACGTTGATCTGTTAGATCTGTAGCAACACGAATTTATACTGTCAAAGGCACTATTTGGCAATGTCATAGAATATAATAGGATTGTTATAATGCTCCTTTTCTTATTCAAGTTGTTATACCTCTATAACTTTTAACATTTCAGTGCTAATATCAATTTCATTTCATTTGGAATAAGTATTGAAATATAAGCACAGGGTCATGTTACTATGCTAGACCTTAGGGTTTTTTTACATTGGCTGGCATATCCAGTATTGGTACTTTACCACAACGCATACCTTTTGTTTCAGATTATTAGATATTAAAGCGAAAGGGATTTAGATTAGCTTTAAAGCCAAAGGGATTTAGTTTATACTATGAGCTATATCAGAGCCTCTGTATACAGCATCATACCTGTAAATTTGTTATTTACATTAAAATTTTGGATATCCCTTTTTTTTATTAGATTTTTTCCATCTTTATGTGTAACTGTTAGGAGGATAGCAATTTTTTTCATCTATCCCTTTTTTTCATCATAATTGATAGCTTCATAAATTTCATGAAAACAGTTGAATTTGAGTTTTTTGTCGCTGTTTTGCCCTAAATTGTTTTTTTTTACATGATAGAAAGTAATTATTATGGAGATAGACGGTGAATCTACTTTCAAATTTCGAAGGAAATAAAGACAGTTGGGACAGGGGCTTTGATGTTATGAATGAAGGTAATAATATTGCATACGTGAAATATATTAAGCTTCATTGTATTGAATTTCCCTATTTAGCCATCTTACTTTGTTTGTTTGATTGTATAGGTTTGAACATTGAAATAGATTTGGATATACCCAACTGGGGTTGGAATTTGAAACTGAAGAAGATGCATACCAATTTTATTTGACATATGCTAAAAAAGTTGGATTTGGCATAAGGAGAGGTAAAATTCACAAAGATCAATCAGGTAAATTACTTGATAGGGTCTTTTATTGTTGTGCCTAAGGTAAAAGAGGAAAAGACAAACGAGATCTTTATGTCAAAGCAAGTCGTGATGACACAAGGTTTGGTTGTGAGGCTAAAATGAAGATTTATAATCGGAAAAAAAACAAATTTACTGTGGTGCAATTTGTTAAAGAGCATAATCATGTTCTCTCAAGTTCAAACAAAACACACCTCTTTAGAAGTCATAGGAATATATTTTCTTCTGCAGCGAGACAGATTGAGATGACAAGTGATGTGGGAATCCCTCCAAAAGCATCTCATGATCTTATGGCGAGGCAAGTAGGTGGGAGGGAGAATTTAAGATTTATTCCTGAGGATTACAAAAACTATTTGCGATCCAAAAGAACAATGACTATGAGAGTTGGGGATACTGGCGGTGTATTGGAGTATCTGTAGAAAATGCAGTTCAATGATCCTAATTTTTTTTATGCTATCCAAGTTGATGAAGATGATTTGATTACTAATATTTTTTGGTCTGATACTAAAATGAGAGCTGATTATGCTATGTTTGGAGATGTTGTTTGCTTTGACAACAACTTACAGAAAGAACAATGAAGGTCGACCAATTGCATTGTTTGTAGGTGTTAATCATCATAAACAATCCATACTTTTTGGTGCAGCTTTATTATATGATGAAACCAGTTTGACTTTTGAATGGTTATTTGATACATTAACTAGAGCTATGGGTGATAAAAAACCAATTACTATTCTTACCGATCAAGATGCAGCAATGGCAAAAGCGTTAGCTTCCAGATGGCCTGAAACATATCATCGTTTGTGTATTTGGCACATTTATCAAAAATGCTGTCATACATTTGAGTGGAGTTTTTTCTCAGTTTACTGAGTTTGCTAAAGATTTTGCCTCATGTATATATGATTTTGATGAAGAGGAAGATTTTATTTCAGCATGGAATATATGTTGACTAAGTATGCACTTGAAGACAATGATTGGTTGAGATGTATGTACAACATAAAGGGAAATGGGCTTTAGTATATGGACAACAAAATGTTTTGTGCGGATATGACTACAACTCAAAGAAGTGAGAGTATGAATAGTATTGTGAAAAAAGTATATCACTTATAAACACAAGTTTTTAGACTTCTTCAATCACTTCCAAAGACTCCTTGATGATCGTCGATATGAGGAATTAAAAGCTGATTTCAAATCAAATACAACTGTTCCACATTTAATGTTTCCAATTGAGATTTTAAAACATGCTAGTGAAATTTATACTCCTGAGGCATATAAGTGTTTTCACAAGAGTGGTTTTATCACATGATTCTAGTTTAGAAATTTGTGAGGATGTTGATACATTTAGAAACCATCATATAGTTACACTTGATAAGAAGTCTGACAAAATTGTGTGTAGCTGTAGAAAATATGAATTTGCTGGAATTTTTGTGTTCTCATATTTTGAAAAAATTTTTCATGGAAAAATATCATGAAGATTCCAAGTGATTATGTATTGAAAAGGTGGACAAGAAAAGCAAAAGTTGGATATTTGAGTTAATGATTCAATGAGCAACAATGATAGTTTGGATCCAAAAGTACTTCAAAACATGCGTTACAAAGAGTTATGTGGGTTGAATGTTCAATTGGTTACCAAGGCAGCTGAAAGGGATAGCACTTACATGCTTGTTAAAGATGTTATGTTAAGCTTGTGTAAGATGGTGGATGATAAGTTATAAGTTAATGAATCAAATA
>JAGFNQ010009138.1:0-62098 GCA_024364735.1 Boesenbergia rotunda | reverse complement strand
GAATACTGAACATTAAGCTCATAGCTCTTGTTGCACTTGCTCTTTATTAGGGGACCAAATTTTGAACATTATCTGTTGAGAGAAGCATCTTGTGGTCAGTGCTTGTTTGTCTAACTCTATGCTCTTTATTCTATTCCTTTGAACAGATATGCAGGTACCGGAACATTGAGGATGAGTTTAGTTCTCCATGTATACCTGAATTGCAGAAATGTTTGAATGATGAGGATTATAGGTGAGGTGCTATGCTATTTCATAACTACTTCAGTCATGGAATTTATGAGAAATTCCTTATTATCCATATACTAGTTAGTGTTACTCTGTGCTGGGAACCAATTATTGGAAGTTTGTGGAACTTCAAAGGACAATGGCAAGAAGCTAGTAAAACAAGAGAAAGAGTACACACAAATATGTTTAGGGAATGAAATTTATAAGATGGAAGGGAAGTAAAATTCGAATGCTTTTATGAGCATTCTAAAATAATCTTTTTCATCTATTATGGTTGCTTTAGGCTGATATGCATGCGTACTTATAAACTGATGCATGTTCATTTTCTGCCGATTGCTGCATATTAATGTTAAACTGGAGCTGTAGTGAAAAGGAATTTTCTTTACATGGGAAATATGTTTTGCCTTCTCGTAGATTTAATGTTTTCCTTTAAAAAGATTAATGACACAGTCATACCTCCCATGACTTGCTTGATTTTCTGCACTTTCATTTTTCTAATGCCTCAATTATAACAACAACAACAACAACAACAACAAAGTCTTATCCCACTAGGTGGGGTCGGCTATATGGATCCTTTTACGCCATTGAGTTCTATCCCCTACTATATCATCATCTAGATTTAAATAAAATTTATCTTGTTTTATTGTTGCCAACCAAGTCTTTTTTGGTCTTCCTCTCCCTCTTTTAATGTGCGTATTTATCATAGTTTCACATCGTCTAACAGGGGCATTTATTGGTCTTCTAAGTACATGTCCGTACCATCTCAAACGTGTCTCCCGAAGTTTTTCTTCAATAGATGCAACTCCGACTTTCTCTCTAATACTCTCATTCCTTATTCTATCCATCCTCGTATGTCCACACATCCACCTTAACATCCTCATCTCTGCAACTTTCATCTTTTGCTCATGTGCCCGAGTCATAGCCCCAACATTCAGCACCATATAACATAGCAGGTCTAACTGCCGTTTTGTAGAACTTCCCTTTAAGTTTTAGAGGTACTTTACGATCACATAAGACACCCGATGCTAATCTCCATTTCAACCATCCTGCTTGTATTCTATGTAAGACATCTCTCTCAATTCCTCCATCACTTTGCAAGAACGATTCCTAAATACTTAAAGTTCTCGATTTTAGACAACTCATCATCTCCTATCTTAACAATTGTTTCACTACGTCTAGCATTGCTAAACTTAAATTCCATATATTCAGTCTTTACTCTACTAAGCCTAAAACCTTCATTTCTAGAGTTTCCCGCCAAGATTCTAGTTTAGCATTTACTCCTTCACGTGTCTCATCTATCAAAACAATATCATCTGCAAACAACATGCACTATGGCACTGTATCTTGAATGTGCCTAGTGAGTTCATCCATGATTAGTTGTAAAAAGATAGGGACTTAAAGCTGATCCTTGATGTAACCCTATCCTTATTGGAAATGCTTCAGTCAATCCACCTGAAGTCTTCACTCTAGTCGTTACATTTTCATACATATCTTTAATTAGGTCATATATGTTACGCTAACGCCTCTCTTTTCTAGAATTCTCCATATAATTTCTCTTGGTACCCTATCATAAGCTTTTTCTAAATCAATAAATACCATGTGTAGATCTTTCTTTTGCTCCCGATATTTTTCAATTAATTGCCTAAGAAGATGTATAGCTTCTATTGTCGACCTTCCAGGCATGAACCCAAATTGATTTTCGGTTACCGTGGTCTCCTTCCTCAATCTTTTTTCTATTACTCTTTCCCAAAGTTTCATGGTATGACTCATTAATTTAATACCCCTATAGTTTGCACAATTTTGTATGTCGAGACGTTACAGTCGGACCCTGCAACGCGAACCCTTGCATATTTAGCACTACACCCGGGTTCTGGAGATGTAGCGGTCCTTGCCGAGACGTTACAGTCGGACCCTGCAACGCGTTCCTTCCGGGGAACATCCTAGCATTATCATAATACTTTAATGGATCCATTCATTGAGTATTTGCCATAGTTTTTTACGCTGGCTGGCAACCTAACGCAACCCTCCTCCTTTATCCGGGCTTGGGACCGGCCATGACTAGGTCGTCACAGGCGGAGTTTAATGCCTCAATTATAAGGTTGTAAAAATCGCTAGGCGGTAGTCGAGCGGAGAACTACCGCCTAGCGCTTAGTCGGTGCCTAGGCAAGCAGCGTTAGCGGCGTCAAGGTGGGGTGCCACTTAGCGCCAAGGTGGGGTGCCGCCTAGCGCCTAGGCGGTTGCCTAGGCCGACTTTTGCAACATAGCTCAATTATCACATGGTTTCTTTCTTATACACTTGCCCATCTACGGAACTCACGCACTTGAATCTTTTCATAACTTTGTGACTTTGTTGGTATCATTATCACCAAAATGTTATTAATTTGCTATGTTGAACATGCTAATTTTCATTGTTGTTTGTCTAAGCATCCTGATTACACTAAATCTACTAAAAGAATGTTGAATACAAAATTCGTCAACAAGTTGTGAACTAGGAGATTCGAATTCTCTTGATGTTAGTTATTTCTCTGAAAATTAGTTTACATGTGGCAGCTACGCTGTGGGCTTCTACATCTTACTTCGAGCTGTTGATCGGTTTGCTGCCAACCATAATAGATTTCCTGGGATTTTTGATGGGTGTGTCCCTAAACACAAGGTTACTTGTGATTCCTATGCTGGCAGCTCAAGTGGTTTAGTATTCTGTACATTTTGTCATGACAGTGGACTGAACGAGGAGATATCACGATTAAAACCTATCGCGATTGGTATACTAAGCGAGCTGGGGTTAAACGGGCCAACACTATCGGAGGATCTTATCACCGAGATGTGCAGATTCGGAGCTTCAGAGCTTCACGCAGTTGCTGCTTTCATAGGAGGAGTTGCTTCCCAAGAGGCAATTAAGGTTTGTGAAATTACAATATTCTTGATAACTCATCCTACAAGCACTCGCCGAGTCTAATTATCTTTCTTTTTCAGCTTGTCACAAAGCAGTTCGTCCCCTTGAAGGGGACATTCATGTTCAATGGTATTGATCAAAAGTCACAGGTGCTGATACTATAGTTTTTAGCTGCAGGGGAAGTTGAATTTTTCCCCCACAAGAACACGAATTGTTCGGCTTTTTCCGACAAATATTTTTCATATAGCTGGACCAGATGCTCCTCTTCACGTTCCCAAATGGGTTGTGCTCTGTCAAATGAGATGATGTTTATTTCATATGATTGAAATGTACAAGGGTTTCAGGATGCAATAGAGTGAGGTAGGTAAATAGGTAATTTATTTATCTATTGCGGACCATTCACTGAACGATTAATCCTTGTCAATGACTTTTGTGATTCAGTAGATTGCACTGCCTTTTAATCCTTGTCTATGGCCTCTGATTCAGTAGGTTGTACTGGTGGTGGATTGAATTGATCAGCTTGGAATTTTTGAGACTATATATATTTACTTACTTCAATGAGATAATCTGTTGGTTCTCTCTTTTCTTGAGCATATAAAGGTTGTGGAGAAAAATTAAATAACTAAGATTGAACAATAGTGTGTTGGCTTTGTGAACTTGTATAAGTTTGATTATAGTTTGATTTGTTTAGTTTTTATATTTAAATGAAATTATGAAAACAATGATGCTTTTTAAGGAGCTCCAATAAATACGGTATTAGCCTCCGGGTTACGGTGCAATGGCAGGACGAGTAGTCATCATCTCAGACATCTGTGGTTCAATTTAGGGATGATAATTTTTTTTAAATTCGACGGAGAATTCAATATCTGATCATAATGAAAGAGGGTATGAAGAGATTATCGATATATGATATTTGACTCGAATGTTGGATATATAGATTAAAGATTTTTTTAAAATTTATTAATAATTTATGTTGTTGTTTTATATATATATATATAATCTAATTTTAAAATTATATATATATATATTTAAGATTTGATGTTAATCATAATGTACTTTTTTGAGTGACATAATTAGATTGAAAGAAGAAAAATTATTAGTATACAAAATATTCGATTTTTTAATGTGTATAAGTATTCGGATGGATATTCGATACCATTATCCCGATGGCAATAGGCACGAAGGATAAAAATTCGATCTGAATCCGACCCATTGTCATCCTTAGTTCAATCCTTAGCTATGACGTATTTTGTAGGAATATTTCCTCCAAATGATGTGAGAATCTGGAATGTTAAGCTTCTAGATCGTCCACCGTGAGCAATTTTTTATTTATTCTGATAACTGATGAAAAATTTTCATAGAATTGGAACCGATCCAGGTTTGTTTATTATTTATCATTTTTTCCAATAAACTCGATGTTAGAGGCTTTAAAATAAACTCTTATTGGGCCGCTAGCGAACAATTGGGTGGCCCAATATGCAGGCCTTATATTTCAAATGACCTCTACATTTTGTTCTCTCTTCCAGATGCTTCCTCTCTTCTTCGCCGGATAATGGCGGCTTCCTCGTCTTCTTCTTCGTCTTGGGCTTGCAACCGCTGCACCTTCGTAAACTCTCCATCTCGCACCTCCTCCTGCCAAGTCTGCCTCTCTCCCGTCCCCGTCGGCTCTTCTTCTTCGTTTTCATCTTCGTCTTCTGTTCTTTCCGATGTCTCGCGATGGTCGTGCCGTGCCTGTACCTTCTCCAACCCGACCGCTGCCTCCCGATGCGAGGTCTGCGATACTCCCGCCGTCTTGCCCTCTTCCAGGGCCTCTCTCCTCGCGGAGTTGGAGCCCGAACCCTGCGAGCTCGCCGATCCCGCCATCGGCCGCATCTTCCGCCCCCTCCGGCGCTGCGGCACCAAGCGCCCCGCCTCGCCTGGATCTGTCACACTCACCCAAAACTCCTCTGCATCACAGAAGCTACCTAGGGTGGGCGGAGATCAGCAGGAACAGCAAACCGTGACCTTATCCTCGCCTGTCTTAGGTTTGCTTTTTTTTATTCTTGGAAAGTCTTGATTTTTGCCGTTATTCATCCAATTTTCTTAGTTTGCTTTTCTTTGTTCTTGGAAAGTCTTAATTTTTTCCGTTATTTATCCAATTTTCTTTTGGTTCGTCTAGTAAACACATAGGTGATTGAATTATTTTTGTACTTCTCATCCTTTTTGTGCAATGACGTCGTAAGTTGGATAAGTTGTTATTTATGTTCTTGGCGTTTCTAGTTGGTGCAGAAAGAAGGTTTCGGAGGAAGATACCTTCCGAATCATCCTCAATAAGTATTAAAAGAAAGAAAATAGTAGTATAAAATGGATTAAAAAAAATTGATATTCACTATGATTGTGTTTGGTTTCGAAAATGTGATTAGATCGTTAAAATTTAGAAACTTCGAGTTCTTTTATTCCCCACTGTATCACAAGGACCATCCTGAGGCATAGTTGTCTTTCTAAGTGAATTTTTTGGTAGATGCTTGTGAGTTTTCCATTTTTTTCTTAAATGGTTGAATTGATGAATAAAAATTTGTTTGTTTTTATAATTTCTATTTTTTTTATTCTTATAAAAAATTTAGATAGTAGAATGATAAGGCTAGGGACAATCATGGCCGAGGATCTTGAAAGTGTGCATCAAAATTGTAAAGATGGCACTGGTAAACCCGGAGAACTTTGGAGCTAGGAAGATTAAAGATTAAATTAAAATTTTAAAGTGTTTCAGGTTTCCTAAAATATGCAGTGAGTTTTGAAAGTGTATTTTTAGATTCTACCTTGTTAGCATGTGTCCAATGATGGACCAGGATATTATCCTTTTTTACCTAGGAGACAAAATATCTTCATATCATCACTCTTGCTACTAAGTTTTTCATTCTTATCACTTTGTTTTCAATAAGTATGATTATTTGAGCCTGATACTTGTAATGCTTCTGCTACAGGAGATATCACTATGAACCCAAATAGGAGCGTGATCAAAATTTTAAGCTACAATGTCTGGTTCCGTGAGGATTTGGAACTCCATGGACGAATGGAAGCTCTTGGTAATCTCATCGAACAATATGCACCTGATTTTATATGTTTCCAGGTCTGAGCATCTCCTCTATCCTTGACAGTTCTTGATTTTGTGGGAAGTTTTGGATTCTGAATATCAATATTATAGGAGGTCACACCAAATATTTATGCAATTTTCCAAAAATCAAACTGGTGTAAGCACTACAACTGTTCGCTACCACAACAAATGGCTGCTCAGAGGCCATATTTCTGCATGCAGGTTTGAGCCATTGGCTTTCACAATTTATACATAGTTGATGATAATAATAATAAAAAAAATCAGTAGACTTTGTTTGCCTAACATTCTCTGAGAAATGTGGTTATGATGTTTGGTAAGTGCATCTATCTAAATTGGTTTGTGCCTAGAAATTCAGTTAAAAACTGATGTTTGAAAGGAAAGGCATCAACGTTAGGTATTAGGTAGGCATTTGAGATTGAGGAGAGCAATCAAAGATACGAGAACTAATTAAGGTCGTCTCACCTCATAATGTAAATGAGGCATGGATGGCCTGCATATCTGGGGCAGGCAGGGTATGGGATAAACATTTTATGCCCTGCTCTACCCTATAGTTATCCTGAAACAGAAGCTTAAGTAGAGGAGAGAACGGAAAATATGAGAACTCTAGGGCTGAACCGCCAACCTTCTTATACCATTCTTTCAATGTTGCATAAGATCTATGGTGCATGATTCGATGCTGCCAATTATTGGCAGTGAGATTGCCTTAGTCTAATATTATGCTCAATTTTTTTGTCCATATTAGTGCTATCGTTAGGAATTTGTGGAAAGATGTCACTTTATGCTCATTTCTGAGAGCTGGCTGTGCAGTTTCTTCATACCGCATGACTCGTAGCTCTCTCTAGATTACAATCTGGTGCTAAAATTTAACTATGATGGCTCCCTTCATGTGGACTAAACTTCCAAACAATAAAGTTTTCGTATATGATCTTTTCAGTTGGTAGCATTGCCAACTTGCTATGTTCGAACATTGAGTGTCAGCTTACAACACATGCATTCTAATTGTGTTCTATGAATACTTTGGTAGTCAAAATTGCAAGATGATCTTAATTTCTTGCGACCTTATGATCCAAATTGATCTAAGTAGTTAACATGAAGCCGATCTACTGTTCCTAAAATAGTATCTTGGACCCTACAATATGTTGTTAATTGAATGAGATATTTTTATAATTAACATTTCAATCCGTGAAAATTAGATAGTTCTGCAATATTCCTATTAAATGTAAACATTTCAATCCTAAATCCCGAACCTATGTACCTCTGTCCCTTCTAGGTAGCATCTCTACCCTGTTTTTACGCATTCATTTATTATCTCAAATATTACCTGTTCTAAAGACTTGTAGCACAACCTTGAATTCAAACTTTATTCTATGGATTTAAGAGTAAAAGTGCCCATTTATGAAAGGAAACACCTGCCATAAAATTAAATTCTTTCATTTTTTTTTGCAATAAATAAACATTGACAGTTATCTAGGTTCAATTGTTCATGTGTTTAATTAATTCCCACCGTCCGACATACATATGCTAGCAATGTTGCATCTTCATAATTTTTTTTATTATAAGTGATCAGTTTTCATTTGCTAATTTAATTTGTTGCTGTACTTTATTTTCAGGTTTTTACATAAATCGCCTTTATTTCTTCATTTTTACAGATGAGCAAATTGCCTGTGAAGGAATTTAGACGTGTACCATTTACCAATTCAGTGATGGGAAGAGAGCTATGCTTAGCTGAGGTTGAAGTCGGAGAGAAACAAAGTTTGATCATCGCGACTAGCCACCTTGAGAGTCCCTGTCCTGCACCTCCGCGCTGGGACCAAATGTACAGTAAAGAACGCGTAGCCCAAGCTAAGGTGGCGACTGACATTCTTGTAGATTCACCAAATGTAATATTTGCCGGTGACATGAATTGGGACGACAAGCTGGACGGTCGTTTTCCCCTACCTGATGGCTGGATCGATGCCTGGTCGGAGCTAAAACCCGGCGACAATGGTTGGACTTACGATACCAAGGCAAACCCGATGTTGTCCGGCAACCGCACTTTGCAGAAGAGATTGGATAGATTCGTATGCTGCCTGCGCGACTTCAAGATGGATGGCATCGAAATGACCGGGATGGACGCCATTCCAGGGCTTTCGTATCGGAAGGAGAAGAAAGTGAAAAAAGAGCTCAGGCAACAGGTACTCCCAGTTCTACCTAGTGATCACTATGGGTTGCTGATGACCATACGCTGCTCGTGATTCAATTGACTGGAATCTTAGGAAGCATTTTGTAGAAATTTTTTGGGGGAGAAAGTGGATGAATAGTTTGCTATTCAATTTTGTGCCTATAATCTCTCTATAACATTCACTTGCAAATGAGAATTGTTGGCATTGCCAACCACAAGTATGTTTCTAACTGATTGATCGTCTGTCACTAATTTTTTGCCTGATATGTAGCCTCTGTGGAACTGCCACTGACAAGATACTTGATGAAGCTTCTATTAGCACTCTAAACTTCAGGCTTTCGCTCACTAGAGTGCTTGGATCATGCCAAAATCATTGATGATGGGGTAATTTTCAACCGGCATTTTTCATTTAAGAGTTGTTTGACAGGGTAAAATATTTTTGTGATTTATTCCTTTTTCATTTTGTACCCTTTCTAGAGTGTAAAGACCTTCTGCAAAGCTGCTTGCACTTCTAAGAGCGCCTATGCCTTTCTAGAGTGTAGGAAGACCTTTTGTAGAGACTATTTCGACTGCCACAATGTTGGACCAAATAATAGACGATTTTAAAATGAGATTCAGTTTTATAGAAGTTTTTTATCGATCATCAGGATAAATCAAGAAGCACTCTCAGTAGACGATTTAAAAGTCCAACGTCTCAAGATTCGTATCCCATCTTAGAAAAAAATTTCTTTAAAATTTACACATCACGACTGCTACGACAGTCACATAAGTGATTTTTTACGAGGATTGGTAATGTTCAATAGGTGTTAAAACAAGGGTAAATTTTCTTAAACTTCCCACTTCTAAACTTACATTTGCATGCAATCCCCACCCAAACTTTTATTTGTATGCAGTCCCTGATGGGATTGACAAGATAGCTTTGTAAGTATTATTTGAAAAAAATTGAGTATAAAAGTTATAAAATTGAATATATAAGGTTGCATCCACCACATCAAGAAATTGCATACTTAATTTTCACTCTTTTATACTCATTTTTCACTGATGTATACTCAATTTTTACTTTTTATACTCAATTCATTAGAGAGTTAACATAAAGAAAAACTTAAATGGGGACTGAATGTAAAATTTAACTTGTCATTAAAAATTTAAAGCAAATTTACCGTTAAAACAACGGTAAATTATAAAACACTTGTATAACACAACGCTTGTATAAGTTATAATTCCATGTTATTAAACGCGTTCAATATACTTGTTTATCAAAAAAAAAAAAAATCAATGAAGGGCGTGGGGTGGGCGAGCACCGCACCCACCCCACGTGGGTTCAAACAAAGTTGGGGGTGTCGTCCCTCCCCTCCCACGTTTTTAATTAAAAAAATTAAAATTATAAATTTTAAAATTAAAATCCAGCTTAACGGCTATTTTTACAAAAAAAAATTAAATTAAAATATTTAAACGATTAATTAACGGTTAGTAAATTTATACAAAAGTTGGTTAACGATTAGTTTAATAAAAAAATTAAAATTTCATCTCTAAATATTTATCATCTTACACTATTTATTTCAATCATTCAAACATCTAAATCTTTTTATTATTTTCCTCCGAAATGGATGAATATAATATATTTTAAAAAAATAAAAAATATTTTTTTTCCAAAATTTCTAAAATGCCATCAAATTATTCATATTTTTCATATTGACCAAATTATCCACATAATTCATACCCACTAAATAATTTACATAGTTCATATCCGCCAAATTATCCATATAATCCATATCCATAAAATTATTCATCTAATCTAGATGAACTGATATGTCTTTTACATTTCCTAAAAAAAATGAATCATTTACTCCGACTTTTATTCCAGAGACTCAATTGTCTGACTGTGAATCCCTAATTGAGCCGACAAATTTGGAGAAGGCGGATTTTGACACTGTGGGTAAAAGAAAATAGTCAACATGGAATAAGATTAAAGATGAGATTTTAACGAGATCGTTTGTCACTATCAACGATGATCAAATCATCAACAATGATTAGAAGGTGAATGTTTTCTGAAGATGTGTTGTAAGCTACTATAATGAGAATCGCCCTTCAGGTACACCCAACAGAATTGCAAGAATCATACGATCACACTAACAAAATACCATACAAAAAAAGGTATATCACTTCAATACAAATTACAATAGTATTTATAGTATATATCGTAGCGGTTATAGCGATGAAGATATATTGCGGCTTATGTATTAAAAATATTGCAAGGAAAATAACGACATTGTATTGAATCTCGAACATGTATGGTGAATCATAAAAAATCAGGCAATGTTTACTCTATAGTCCGTTGATCACCTTGTTGGCATGAAAAAGGCAAGGACCTTGAAGTTAGGGGTAAGCAACACCTTATCTAACCAAGATGCGAGTCGACATGTAGGCCTAAACGAAGAAGAAACTTGTCCAATGGTCAGAAGGTAGCAAAAGAAAGGGAAAAAATAAAATGAAATTAGACATTGAAAGTATGACAATAAATTTGGATAATATGTTTGTAAAGTTTAGTATATAAGTATAAAAATAACTAAAATTGGAATGAAGTAAAAATAACTCGAAGTTGAGAAGATAAAAGCAAAAGCTGCTGAAATAAAAGCAAGAGCTGCCGAAATGAAAGCAAAAGCAGCCTTAGCCAAAGTTCAACTATATGAATATGTAATCCTTTCAAATGGCACTTCACAAATGACAGAGAAACAACTTATCATCTATGACTATTTATGTCAAGAGATTAGAGGAGATGGAATATGTAATTTTTATTTATTATAATTTTTAATTGTTGTAATTTTCAATTATTATACTTTTATTTAATGTAATTTTTGATTATTGTATTTATTCAATTAATGTACAATTCTTGGTCAATTAATATAGCCGTTGTAATATAACCGTTAACAAAAAAAAAATAAACATCTTGTACTCTATAATTCTTCATTCTAAGAGTGTACCATTTGACAAACACATTTCTTTCCAAATTTCTCAATATTCAACCTTTTCCGACTCGACAATTGAAAATGAAGTTCAAGTTGAAGTTATTGATAAAGGTTATGATTTATGGAATGAGTTAATGTCATTGATAGGAGGTCCCACCAAATATTTATACAATTTTCTGAAAATCAAACTGGTACTGTTCACTCCCACAACAAATTGCTGCTCAGAGGCCATATTTCTGCATGCAGGTTTGAGCCATTGGCGTTCAAAATTCATACATTGTCCATGATAATAATACAAAAAAATCGGTAGACTTTGTTTACCTAACATTCTCTGAGAAATGTGGTTATTTATGTCTGGCGATTATAATTTTTTTTATTATAAGTTTTAAGTTTTCATTTGCTAATTTAGTTTGTTGCTGTACTTTATTTTCAGGATTTTACATAAATCGCCTTTATTTCTTCATTTTTACAGATGAGCAAATTGCCTGTGAAGGAATTTAGACGTGTACCATTTACCAATTCAGTGATGGGAAGAGAGCTGAGGTTGAAGTCGGAGAGAAACAAAGTTTGATCATCGCGAGAGAGTCCCTGTCCTGCACCTCCGCGCTGGGACCAAATGTACAGTAAAGAACGCGTAGCCCAAGCTAAGGTGGCGACTGACATTCTGGTAGATTCACCAAATGTAATATTTGCCGGTGACATGAATTGGGACGACAAGCTAGACGGTGCTTTTCCCCTACCTGATGGCTGGATTGATGCTTGGTCGGAGCTAAAACCCGGAGAAAATGGTTGGACTTACGATACCAAGGCGAACCAGATGTTGTCCGGCAACCAAACTTTGCAAAAGAGATTGTATAGGTTCATATGCTGCCTGAGCGACTTCAAGATGGATAGCATTGAAATGATCGGGATGGAGGCTATTCCAGGGCTTTTCTATCTCAAGGACAAGAAAGTGAAAAAACAGAGTTCATGCAACTTGTACTTAGGGGTGTAAACGAGCCAAGCCGCTCGTGAGCTATTCGGGTCTCGGTTCGATAGAAGCTCGTTCGAGCTCGTTTAATAAAGCTCGTTAATATTAACGAACCAAACTCAAACTCAGCAGTATTCGGCTCGTCAGCTCGTGAACAGGCTCGTTAATAAGCTCGTAAGCTAGTTCGTAAAATATAAAATTAATATTTAACATTAAATATATAATTTTGATACTTTTAAATTTAATAAATATAAAATATCAAATAAAGCTCATTTGTATGAATAAAATCATTGATTTTAGTAAATATTTTATATTTTTTAGAATATATAATTTAATTTTTCAATAAATTTATGAATAATTTAATTAATAATTTATATTTGGTAAGTTCGTTTAGGGCTCGATTAGACTCGAATATGCTCGCGAGCTATCACTATATTCGATAAATTAAGCTCGAGCTCGGCTCGATAATAAACGAGCCAAACTCAAACTCTCAGGTATTCGGCTCGGCTCGGTTCGATTGCAGCCCTACTAGTACTTCTTGTTCTACCTAGCTAGTGATCACTGTGGTTTGCTGCAGGGCCGGCCCTGGAGGAGGGCCAAGCTGGGCGATGGCCCTGGGCCCATATTTTGAGGGGGCCCAAATTTTTTTTTTTAATATATGTTATATTAATATATCTTTTCTATTAAATGCAGAAAGAAAATCTAGGGCAAGTCATCGCACGCATCGCGCCCGCCGCCCTCAGCGCCTGCCGCTGCCGCCCTCCTGCGCGTGCTCGGTGCTTCTCAACGCCTGTGCCATGGCTTGCCTCCTGGCTCCTGCGCGTGCGCCTCAGCAGTCAGTGCTCAAAGATATAATTTTCTTCTCCTTTTCTAATGCTCGCGTGTCGCGTCTCTTCTTCTTCTTCTCTTCAACGGCTTTTTTTTGCTGTTATCTCATTAATTTCTTTCCCATCTCAAGATTTTTTTACCGTTATTCACTTATTTGTGGAGATTCCGAGATGATTTTTTAATATTCACATAGATAATAAATAGTTGCCCATTGAACTTCTGAGAATTACAATTTTTCATTGACTTGTGACTTGTGAGCTTTGCTGCTTTGCTGTCCATTGTCTAATTGTCATTGTGAGCAAGAGTTCTAAAATTTTAGTTGGATTTGATCTTTGGAAGAGAATTTTATTCCATTTGCAGTTTTAATTTCCCAGCGCATTTGCTAAGTTACGAGTCTTCAGTCTTCTACAAATTTTGGTAATGATCCCTGAGGTGTTTTATCATTTTGAAGATTTGCATTATACTGGCTTTAACTGAACTTTTAGGATTTTGGCTTTGTACTTGCCAACAATTGTTATGTTGAGTATCTTGGTTGTCGTTGGTCTTCAAGTTATAATTTGTGTTTCATCTCTGTTTTTTCTAGTTACTATTAGTTGAATTAATATTCCCAATTGCCATGACGGAAGACATTATAGAATTATAGTTTAATGATTGGGCTTTGTTCGGAAGAAACAAGTAATAGGAATTTAGGTTTTCATGAGATTGACTATATTTGCTCGCCCATTACTTGCCTTGCATGAGAATTAACTTATTTCTACGACATTTAAAACTGCTAGCTCCCCATTTTTTTTTGCATTTCATGTTTATAATCTTGGTATTTGGTGGACTGTGATGCAAAGGGGTTATTAGTATTATTCTCGTATCATGCTCTTTGTTAAGTTGAGATCTTTGATAGTTGAGTCTAGGCTGTATTTCTCACAATCTTGGACACTAATCATTGATTTTTTTTCTTGATTGTAGATAGGTAAGGCTAGTTCATTATTTTTTTTTCTTGATTTTTTTTTCTTGATTGTAGATAGGTAAGCTACTTATTTTCCACTCTTCTAATATGTTATTTCTGTATGCTAATATGCTATTGTTCTTTTTTTTTAATACCATCATTTTACTAATTAGTTTTAATTTGATAATGATTTAATTTTCTTTTAACAGGTGTTGTCTGAAGAGGTGGTTAGCTTAACTTAGGACATTTCCAAAACTATCATATCTCAGGTGCTATTATTCCTTTACTAGTGAAATAATTTGAATTATCTATTTTTTCTTGTAATTGTTGTGATTTTGTACATTATAATATGTTACCTAAAAAACATCTTTCTGGTTGTGAGAAAAGGAAAAAAAGAAAAAAATTAGAACAATTGACTGAATCACAAAGAGGTGCTATTAATAAATTCTTTGTTAAAAGTTCTCATGAAAATGCAAAAATTTAACTATGACTGTGGATGATGTAGATGAGTGTAATGAGATTCACGATGCTAATGAAGAATGGGAAAATTTGAGTGAGCATGAAAATGTTTTAAATAGGGTAGATAATGAGAATATTGATATTGATGAAGAATTTATTAACTCACTTGACATATATGATCCAAGAAATTGGGATAATCTTGATAATAATGCACGTGATATTTTAGTTGAAAAAGGGCCTATAAGAGAAATGAATATTATATATCCTTTGGATGATACTTCTAGGCATTTTTCTTGTGTTCATTATTCTAGACATTTAAGTAATGGAGAAATAAGATACCGAAAGTGGTTGGTTTACAGTAAATATGTGGATAAAGTTTATTGCTTTTGTTGCAAGTTGTTTAAATCTGAAAACAATAGAAGTTCATTAGCAAAGGATGGATTTAGAGATTGGAAACATCTTAGTGAACGGCTTAAAGAACATGAAAATACTATTAAACATATCACTAATATGAACACTTGGAATGAATTAAAAATACGATTAGATAAAAATCTAACAATTGATAAAGACCTACAACGAGAAATTTTCAAAGAAAAAGAGTGTTGGAGACAAGTTATAACAAGAATATTAGCAACGGTAAAATGTCTTTCTAAACGTTGTTTGGCTTTTCGAGGATCTAATGAAAAACTTTTCAAGACAATAATGGAAATTTTTTAGGGTTGATTGAAATGATTGCTGAATTTGATTATGTGATGCAAGATCATATTAGGCGTATTCAAAGTAACGAAATTCATTATCATTACTTGGGTCATAAAATTCAAAATGAGTTGATTTCTATTTTAGCTAATAATGTTAAAAGTGTTATCATTAATAAAATCAAAGAAGCCAAATATTTTTCAATAATTCTTGATTGTACCCCAGATATAAGTCATCAAGAACAAATGACTTTTATAGTACGATGTGTTAATATGTCATGTGATAAAGTGAAAATAGAGGAGTACTTTTTAGAGTTTCTAAAAGTAGATGATACATCTGGTTTAGGACTTTTTAACGAATTACAAAATGTGTTAAAATCACTTAATCTTAGTATTGAAAATATTAGAGGCCAAGGTTATGATAATGGTTCCAATATGAAAGGAAAACACCAAGGAGTTCAAAAGAGGTTACTTGAAATAAATCCAAGAGCGTTGTATATGCCATGTGCTTGTCATAGTCTTAATCTAACTCTTAGTGATATGACACATTCTTGTGTTAAAGCTGTTTCTTTTTTTGGAATAGTGCAACGCTTATATACATTATTTTCAAGTTCTCCTAAAAGATGGAAAATTTTGCTTAATAATGTGAAGGGATTAACCGTCAAATCTTTGTCGAATACTCGTTGGGAAAGTCGTATTAAAAGTGTTCAAGCTATTAGATTTCAAATTGTGGAAGTGAGAGCAGCTTTACTTGAATTAAGTAATATTTGTGATGATGCAAAATCAATAAGTGAAGCTGAAAGTTTAGCTAATTCAATTGAAAAATTTGAATTTTTACTTAGTATGGTCATTTGGTATGATATCTTATTTGCTATAAATATGGCGAGTAAAAAATTACAATCGAAATCTATGTGCATCGACTCTGCCATGAAACAATTAGAAGGTGTAATCTCATTTTTTGAAAAGTATAGGAATGATGGTTTTGCTGCAAGTTTGACTATTGCTAAGAGTCTTGCATTAGATATGAACATAGAGCCAATGTTTACAACAAAGCGTCGTAATTTTAGGAAAAAACAATTTAATGAAAGAGAAGATGATGAAGTTTCGCTATCACTAGAAGAGTCCTTTAGAATTGATTATTTTGTTGTTGTTGTAGACATGGCAATTGCTTCTTTAAAATGTAGATTAGAGCAAATGAAAACTTTTGAAAATATATTTGGTTTTTTATTTGATTCAAAAACATTAAGAAATTTGGATGATGGTGAATTGAGAAAATATTGTGTCAATTTAAAATCTATTTTAACTCATGACGACTCATCAGATGTTGAGTTAGATGATTTATTTACTGAATTAAAAATATTAAAAATGACTTTACCAAATATGATAATGTCTGCGGTTGATATTCTTGAATTTGTTCAAAGTGTAGATTGTTATCCAAATGTGGCAATTGCTTATAGAATCTTGTTGACTATGCCTGTTACAGTAGCATCGGCTGAAAGAAGTTTTTCAAAATTAAAATTATTAAAAACATATATGAGATCGTCAATATTGCAAGAAAGATTAAATGGATTGGCAATTTTATGTATTGAGAAAGATATTTTGGAAAATCTTAAAACTGATAATATTATAGAAGATTTTGCAAATAAAAATGCTAGAAGAAGTTGTTTTAGATGAATTATATATTATTGAAAATTTATTTGAGATCTCATTTTATTATTTCGCCCAGGACCTCTCGAGTCGAAGGACCGGGGATGGTTTGCTGTTGACCATCCGCCGCTCGTGATTCAAGTGACTGGAATCTCAAGAAGCATTCTGTATAAAGTTTTTGGGGGGAGAAAGTGGATGAATAGGTTGCTGTTCAATTTTGTGCCTATAATGTCTCTATAACATTAACTTGCATATGAGACTTGATGGCATTACCACCCACATGTATATTTCTGACTGTTTGATCCTCTGTAACTACTTTCGTGCCTGTTGTGATGGTCTCAGTGGAACTGCTACCCACAAGATACTTGATGATGATGATGATGCAACAATTAAAACTCTAAACTCCAGCCTTTTGGTTCACCAAAGTGCTTTCATCATGCCAGGTAAAAGTATACCATTTTGATATGCTGCGGACCGTCTATTGCGGACGCGTGCAGACCGTATACGTAGAAAAGTTCCTGACCGATCAGGCACCTGCCTAATCAGTCATGGACATTCCTGACCGATCAGGAAAGTCCTTGACCGATCAGGAAGTAGGGAAGTCCCTGACCGATCAAGCAGGTGCCTGATCGGTCAGGGAGGTACTTGATTGGTCAGGAAAGTCTCTGACCGATCAGGAGGTGCCTGATCGGTCAGGGAAGTCCCTGACTGATCAGGCAGGTGCCTGATCGGTCAGGAACTTTCCTACATATGCGATCTGCACGTGTCCGCAACAGACGGTCTGTAGCATATCAAAATCGATCAGGAAGTTACCTGATCGGTTAACTTGATCGATCCGTCGTTACCCAGTGCCGACGGGTTCACCTCTATCAGACGGGTTCACCGTTCACCGATGAATTTACCGTTACCCTTAAGGTTCATCGTACCCGCTAGGGTTATAGGTTTATTCGGGGGCGGCAGTCGAAGGCCACCAATGGTGTTCGATCGACGATCAGCCACCATCTACACATAGCGAATTACCTGATCGATCTGGCGCTTGATCCGTACACGATCCGTACCACGCGATCCGCAACAGATTATTTCTCATATAGCTGGATGGTTCTCTCTGTTTCACTGGGAGACAAATTAAAAAAATTCTCGGGGGACAAAAAACAAACACTTGATACATAACAACCACCACAGATCGGTCACACCGTCCTCATCACCACCACGCGGACAATTTTGAACTCCTGCGACCAGATCACGTCCAGATTCATCGCACCGACACGAGACCCCTACCCTTCGGTTGCGAAGATGACACGGCCTACTGCTCGCTTTCCCCTCCGAGAAGACAGCCCGAGGGGTTAAAATCCAACCTTCGCTCCGCTTTAATGCTCGCCGATCTTCTCCGGTTTCTCTCGTCTCAATGGCTTTGGCGACTTGGCCTTCGACCTCCGTCCCCTCGCATTCCTTCCTCACTCGCGATTCCGACGGTATTGCTTCGATATCTTGTTCCTTTTTCGAAACGGAAGGTTTCGTGTCGTTCTGCCTTTAAAAATTGTGTTTTTTAGGGCCGATTTTAGCGGCCGCCACAATTAGGTCGTCCGTGCCTCAGGCACTGTGCGGCGGTTCACGCCTCCGGCGAATTCTGGCGCGGCCGTGCCGCGCCGTGGAGCCGGCCAAAAGAAACGATTGGGCTGCGGCGGCGGCGGCGAAAGGGGTAGACCTCGATTGGGAGGAGCTGGACAAGGAGCTCCAGAACGCTTCGCCGATGGAGATCATGGATTCCGCCCTCAGGATCTTCGGGAACGAAATCGCCATTGCCTTCAGGTGAAAATCGAGGCGCCCCCTTTTACTCATCCCCAAAATTTTAGGGTTCTGATCGGAGGAGCATGTTCGATTCATTGTGCCAGCGGAGCCGAAGACGTCGCGCTGATCGAGTACGCGAAGCTAACGGGCCGACCTTACAGGGTTTTCAGCCTCGACACCGGCAGGCTGAACCGAGAGACCTACAAGTTCTTCGACGCCGTGGAGAAGCACTACGGCATTCACATCGAGTACTCGTTCCCGGACGCCGGGGAGGTGCAAGCCCTCGTGAGAGCCAAAGGCCTGTTCTCCTTCTACCAGGACGGCCACCAGGAGTGCTGCGGTGTGCGAAAGGTGAGACCTTTGCGAAGAATGCTGCGAGGCGTCCGCGCCTGGATCACCGGACAGCGCAAGGATCAATCGCCCGGCACTAGGTCCGACACCCCCGTCGTTCAGGTAGATCCGGTTTTCGAAGGCGTCGACGGCGCCGGCAGCTTGATCAAGTGGAATCCCGTCGCGAATGTCGACGGAAAGGACCTGTGGAATTTCCTCCGAAGCATGGACGTCCCTGTCAACTCTCTGCACTCCCAGGTTCATCACGAATCACAGAACCTCTCTCGATCGATCGGTAGTTTTGATTTTCAGTTCCGTTGAAGTTCTTGATCCTGTTTCAGGGGTATGTTTCCATCGGTTGCGAGCCCTGCACGAGACCGGTTCTCCCCGGCCAGCACGAACGAGAAGGGAGGTGGTGGTGGGAGGATGCAAACGCCAAGGAATGCGGCCTCCACAACCGGAACCTCCGGACAAACGACGCGGCGAACAGGATCACCGTCAACGGCGTCAACGCCAGAGCAGACATCTTCGAGGCCGCCGCCGTCGTTAGCCTCACTCGACCGGGGATCGAGAACTTGCTGCGGCTCAAGAAGCGGCAGGAGGCGTGGCTGGTCGTGCTCTACGCACCCTGGTGCCGGTTTTGTCAGGCAATGGAAGCGTCGTACTTGGAGTTGGCCGGGGAACTCGCCGGGACGAGCATCAGAGTCGGTAAATTCCGCGCGGATGGTGACCAGAAGCCGTTTGCTCAGAAAGAACTAGAATTGGGAAGCTTTCCGACGATCCTGTTCTTCCCCAAGAACACATCTAAGCCGATCAAATACCCGTCGGAGCGCAGGGACGCCGACTCTCTCGTCTCCTTCGTTAAGGCTCTGAAGTGAGCTTTGCCGGCGACTCTGCCGGATGGTCGAGTTCCCCTTCCATTCACTTCTATAGATTCGCTTTCTGATCCGATCTCTCTCTCGGGAGTAATCGGATATGAAGGCTAGAGCAAGATCCTTTGTAGTGTGTTTCATGCTCAAGGTTGATTTGTCTGATGATGCATCTTTTCTTTCGAATTAGAATCTACTACTGTATATTGTTCTAGCGCAGCCGATCAATCCTCACAAGAATTATCCGAGTTAATAGCTTCCATGATTTATCTCTTTCATGTTAACCTTTTTTGCAATATGCTCACGCTACTAGTTCTCTTTCCAAATTCTTGTTGGATATCATGTGAATGAAAAGGGAGGTGGTGAGACTTTAGTCCCACATTGAGACTTTCTAGTAGGTAAAAAATGAGGTGGAGAATAAAGGGACTATTATAAGTGAGGCTTTAGTCCTACATTGAGAGTTTAATGGCATAAATGTTGGTTTATATTATTTCACAAGCATTTTAGTTGTGAACAAATGCTAGGGGAGAGACTCTCTCTCATGCGTGGGTGCACAGGGAGGTGCAAATCCAGGGAAGTAGATCCTTTGTTCCGCACTTTTGCGGACCAGGAGATCGACCACTCGCGATTGCGATCGGATTGTGATTGCGATCCGACCGTAATTTGTTGCGACCCTCTCTCGGGTTCATCGTGCCCCCCAGGGACGGGTGGCCGGAGGCCACCTCGGCGGCCTAAACCCTAAATCTTAAACCCTAAACCCTAAATCTGAATTTAGGGTTTAGGCCACCGGGGTGGCCTCCGACCACCCGCTCGAATCGAAACTATAACCTAGGGGGCACGATGAATCCGAGAGGAGATCGCAATAATTTGCGGTCGGATCGCAATTACGATCCGACCGCAATCGCGAGTGATCGATCCCCTGGTCCGCAAAAGTGCGGACCAGAGGATCTGCGCCCGGATTTGTACTGAACCAAGTGAACTCGTGTGCGTGCACGACTCGTGCACGCCGAATGTCCGACCGGTCGGGGCAAAATTTGTCCAAGCAGATAAACCCCAACACGTTTGGATTTGGTCAGATAAATGACGATTAATTCGTCATTGAATACTGCGGGCGTCAGAGCCTATAAAAAGAGGTTGTGCGACCGAGAGCAAACGACAGAGAGATTCTCCTTCGTTCCACCTCGGGAACTTCACTCGGGAGCTCGGGAGACATTGTTCGGGAGCTCGACACCCTGGTCGGGAGCTCGGAAGACACTGCTCGGGAGATTGCAGTTTGAGAAAAAACAGCTCGGGCCGCTCAACAAAAATAAGTTGAAGTTATTTTAATAAATTTTTATTTATTATAACTTCTCCGAAAAGGAGTATTTCCTCCAACAATTCTAACCGGAGATCGTTTGAAGAACTGTTTCTTGTTTATAATCAAAATTGCTGTCAAATTCTTTTCCTAATTTTTTTTATTTTAGGGTTCGATGGGGTGGACTCAAGGAAGGGCAATTATATTTGATGATCAGGAGAGGAATGACTGACTCTTGGTGTGTCTGCAGTCGAGCTCCTCTAGTCGGTCGGGTCTGTCCTATCAGATCTATTCTAGTCGGATAGAATCCGAGCTTGACCTGAATCGAGCTTATCTGACTTTGTGTTGATCGAGTCTTGAATCTATCATGTAGTGTCCATCATTCATTTGATCAGACTCATAATGAATGAGATATTTAACATTAAATTATAAATTTTGAGATTGAGATTCTAATCAACCACTTCAGTCTTTTAGTTTAGTTTGGCAATTGTGGGAAAATAACCCTACAGAAAGGGAAATTGAAGAGGAAATAAATAAGATATCTTGCAAATTATTTTTTTTTTAAATTGTAAAGTGTAAATTTGTTATAAAATTTCTATTAGTCGAATTAAAAAAAAAACAAATCAGATAATATTGAATGTAGTGTTAAGAAGCTAGTCAACTGAAATTAATGAGTTTTGTTAATAGGGAATGCACATGTAATTCTTGAAATTGTATTATCACATACCAAAATAAAAATCATGTAAAATTAAAAATAAAAAAAATTGATGAGGGTAAAAAAAAGTTAATCACTGTGTAAATTTATTTTTTTAAAAAAATAAAAAAGACATCGCTAATTATCAATATTACTATAAAAGCACCTACGTCCCTTTTAAAAAAAATTAAAATTGTATTCATCCATAATTTATATTTAAAACTTGTATAATACCCGATGTACAAGAATCTTACACAATTTAAATAACATATTTAGTATATATATATATATATATATATATATATATATACATATATATATCAATTTTTATTATTAAATGAAAAATTAAAATAAAAAGTAATTTTATTTTATCATAGATTCATGTCAATATAAGATATAATATTATTTTTTATAATATAAGATATTAATGGTGATCATAAGTTTTATAAGAGTGGTGGATATGGATGTGATCTAAAGTTTACTTTGCTTTGATAGGGGTGTGCCAGGCTGTGCTATAGTGCAACACAGAGGCGACACATGAAAACCCTAGTAGCAAGCTACTGTGATGGGTCATCCCCCATATAAAAATTAATTTAATATCAAAGTGGATCAATGACCCACATATCAGATATTAAACTGATAAGAACAGATACTACACTTGATCTTAGCCAAAAGGCCGAGAAAGGTATGAGTTGCTTTACCGTTCTTTGTCCATTTTTATAATTGCTCTGCGTGTAATTCGCCTTTGTAACTTCAGATGTGGGACTATCATTAAATTAATTTTTTAATATATTTTACTGTAATCATTATAACTTATTTAAAATTTTAATTTTGGGAATTTTAAAATATAATTTCAAAATTTAAAATTATCTTTTATGAATTTGATAAATTATTTTTAAAAATATTAATTTTAGATTAAGATCTGAATTTTTTTTTTTAGGATTTATAATTATATATATTTTTTTGAATTTGTATTTTTAATTATAAATTTTTTATTTAAAAAATTTATAATCAGTTTAGGTGGGAATATTAAGCTCCATGTGAATGTCACGTCTACATATAAAATTATGTTTTATATATATTAATAGATAGATAGATATCCTTTTTGCCGCCCATCTTAGTAAAATTGCACCATTTTAAAAACATTAATTTTGATTATTTTTTATAACTTTAGGATCATTTATAATTAAAGATGCATATTTCAGAATAGCTTGTTTCAAATTATATTAGTTTAAAGTAGTATTGACTAAAGTATAAAGTAGGCTGAATTTAAATTATGGATGAAATATTTTAATAATAATTTTTTATATAAAATATTAAGATTAAAAGATATTTAAATATCTAAATGTTTGATATTATCTATTTTAATCTAAATTCTCAGTTCATCCAATCTATTAGGACTTTACTGTATAGTCGCAACTAAAACTTCTTTATCTTTGTATTTGGTCCTCTTGATCAAGACATGGGAGCCTACACTTCTTTTATTCAAGACTTAACTCACATGATTAGATTTGGATCATGGTTCTAGCTCGTGCTTTTTTCGACGGTTAGTCCAGTAAAAAGCGATCTGACTCTGATACCTATTGTTATGACTAAAAAAAATTAGATATTTTCACAATAGTATGATATTGTCCATTTTGAGTCTAAATCCTTGTGATTTTACTCTTGAACTTCATCGAAAAGAACTTGTACCAATCAAATTTTTAAGTATGTATTGTTCGAATTTATTTGGATGACTAATAAAAAAAATTGATATACTTAAAAAAAATTAAGAAAAATCTCAGAGAATGATGTGTCATCGTAATTGGAGTGATCTCTGTCGGATTTTATCCTGCTTCCCTAGGTTATAGTTTGATTCAGGGCGACGGTAAGAAATCATCGATAATGTCCGAGTGTACATATTGATAATGTCCGAGTGTACATATTGACTGTCATATTATTTCTTAAATTTTTTCTTGAACGTATAATTACTCTAAAAAAATTTAATAGGATGGAATCGACCATGCCTATTGAAGAAAAAATTGAACATGAGAAAAAATTATGTGATCATTAAAAGATACATAAAAGAAGAAGACGATGTACATATATATACAATCGGTTCAATCTAATCTAGGAATCTGAATATATAATTAATCATACAAATCAAATCGAATCAAATCAACATATCTCTTTCCTTGATTATGAGGTCTTCAATTCTTTACCCATAATGAGCATATCTCCTTCCTTAATTATATGATCTTCAATTCTTTGCCTGTAATAAGATATCCCTTTCCTTAATTATAGATCTTTTGCCCGTAATACTCCCTCTCAAGTTGTAGCGTATATATCAAGAACGCCAAACTTGCCAAGTAGGGAATGGAAATTTGATGAACTTAACGGCTTAGTGAACAAGTCTGCCAGTTGGGAAGTCGATGACACATGGGCGGTTTCTATAGCACCTGATTGAATTCGTTCTCGAACTACATGACAATCAATTTCTATATGTTTGGTGCGTTCATGATAAACTGGGTTGGCAGCAATGTGGAGTGCTGCTTTACTATCACAGAATAGCTTTGCCGGTTGTTGATGGATCACCTTCAAATCATCCAACAAATACTTGAGCCATATAAGCTCACATGTAACTGAAGCCATGGCTCGATACTCTGATTCTGCTGAAGATCTTGAAACTGTAGTTTGTTTCTTAGTTCTCCATGAAATAAGTGACCCCCCAAGGAAAATGCAATAAACAGTCACAGATCGTCGGTGATTAAGCACCGAGCCCAATCGGCGTCGCAAAATCCCTTTAAGAGCAAATTACCTTTGGCTGGGAGAAATAATCCTTGGCCGGGTCCACCTTTAAGATATCGCAAAAGATGGTGAACAACATCTAAATGAGGTTTTCTTGGTTCTTGCATAAACTGACTCAGAATGTGAACTGTATAAGTTATCTCTGGTCTTGTAATGGTGAGATAAATCAGTCGCCCCACTATTCTTCTAAAAACAGATGGATTTTTTAATGACTCTCCTTCCATGGGCAGGAGTTTGACATTTTCTTCCATAGGTGTAGACAATGGTTTGGCTCCAAGTAAACCCGCTTCATCAAAAATGTCAATGGTGTACTTTCGTTGAGATATCGAAATACCATCGGTAGACCGAGCAACTTCAATACCAAGGAAATATCGCAATTGTCCAAGGTCCTTGATACGAAATTTGGTGTTGAGGAACTTCTTGAAGGCATTGATTTCACTGTCATCATTGCCAGCTATGATCATGTCATCCACATAAATAAGTACTGCTATGAAAGAATTACCAGAAACCTTTGTGAAAAGTGAGTAGTCAGACTTAGATTGAAGAAAGCCCACTTGCTGAATGCTTTCAGAAAATTTGTGAAACCAACTCCGTGAGGCTTGTTTAAGACCATATAATGATTTATTTAGTCGACATACCATAGGTGTCTCCCCCTGTCGATGAAAATCAGGAGGTAGTTGCATATAGAATTCTTCAAGCAAATCACCATGAAGAAAAGCATTCTGGACATCCATTTGATGAAGTGACCAATTACGAACAGCAGCAATAGCAAGTAAAGAATGAACTGTGGTCAACTTGGCTACAGGTGCAAATGTTTCCTTATAATCAATCCCTTCCCGTTGAGTGAAACCCTTTGCCACCAATCTGGCTTTGTATCAATCAATTGTGTCGTCTGAGTTATGTTTAATCTTGTACACCCATTTGCATCCGATTGGGCGATGACCAGAGGGAAGTGGCATGAGTGTCCAAGTATTATTTTGTTCAAGGGCAGTTAATTCTTCAAGCATAGCTTTCTTTCATTTTGGATCTAAAATTGCCTGCTCATAACTCTCAGGTTCCACATCCATAGTAATGGCACAAGCAAAATTCAGATATTTATGTGAGAGTTGTCCATAAGAAACATACCTAGACAAGGGGTGACGCGTGCCAGCGGAGGAAGAAGATTGACTTGGGTTAAATGTTGTGGTGTGGTAGAGATGAAAATTTTGGAGTTTGATACTCGGCTGCCTTATGCGATCAAAACGACATGTGCTAGGAGCTATTTGTGTTGTGGAAGTGTCTGATTCATGGATAGTTTCAACGATGGAAGATACAGGTGATTGTGAAGGAGGATTTGTGGTTTGTGTGGTGTTTGTTTCTGTGAAGGTTGGTTCGTTTGAGGGTTGAGGCAAGGGAAGAACTATCTCATCATATTGTTCTTCTAATGGTTTAGTATGGAATGGGAAAATTTGTTCATGAAAAATAACATCTCGAGAAGAAAAGAATTTGTTTGTTTCTAGATTATAAACTCGATAGCCCTTTTTGCCAAATGGATAACCAACAAATATACATCGATATGCTCTTTGATCAAATTTATGTGTAGGCTGAAGATTAGTGGCATAGCAAAAACATCCAAAAATTCGAAGATGAGTGTATGATGGTGATTTGTTATAAAGTAGTTGATATGGGGATTTATTAGAAAGGAGGGGTGTAGGCAAACGATTTATCAAATAGTAAGTTGTTTGAACGCTTTCGCCCCAAAACTTTAAAGGTAGGTTTGCTTGAAATCGGAGAGCCCTCCCTACGTTTAAAAGATGGCGATGTTTTCTTTCAACAACTCCATTTTGATGTGGAGTTGAAGTACATGAGGTGTGATAATTGATGCCTTTACTATGCAAATAATCTCTCATGGAAGATATTTCGGTACCATTGTCAGTTTGAAGAGTTTTAATTCTAAATCGGAATTGTGTTTCCACCCAAGAAATAAAGGACTGTAGAATTCCTTGAGTTTCAGATTTAAAACTCATGAGATGTATCCAAGTATAACGTGAATAATCATCAACAATTGTTAAAAAGAAACGAGTCCCAGAGTGAGTTTTTATTTGATGTGGTCCCCAAATGTCACAATGAATTAATTCAAAAGGTGATTGAGAAGAAATTGAATTAAATGGAAATGGTAATCGTGTTTGTTTGGCAAGAGGACAAATTTCACAAACATGCTTAGAATCAAAATAAATTGCAGGGTTGGCGTTGGAGAGTACTTGGAGTAGATGAGACGATGGGTGGCCTAGACGTTGGTGCCAATGGTTGGAATGCTTGTGTATGACATTAGCAAAAGCTGGGTTATGGTCTTGTGCTAGGTAGTAGAGGCCATTATGTTGCTTGCCCAGGCCAATCATCTTCCTCGTAGCTGCGTCCTGCACAACACAAAAATCCGAAAAGAAGGTAACTGTGCAGTTCAATGCTCGTGTTAATTTACTAACTGATAGCAAATTAACTTGGAATTGTGGAACTTTGAAGACTTCATCGAGTTTAATCTGAGGTGTAATATGCAAAGAACCAATTGATTTAATAAATGTTTGACCACCATTCGGCAAGCCAATATTTGCTGTTTCTGGCAATACCTTAGGGTTCAACAATTCAAATGAGGAAGTCACATGATCTGTGGCTCCACTATCAATAATCCAACAAAAATTCAAATGTGGTGTAACTGAAGAAATTTGATATGATGTTGTGGCAATACCTGTGGTATTTGCAAAATATTGTGTGCATTACCATTTTTATTTTTCTGAATCATAGCCATCAATTGGTTATATTCTTCAATTGTGAACCTTGGTCCATCATATATTGAAGGAGATTTCCCTTCTGTCTCCAATGTTTTGTTCAGCTCCGTCTTCACATTGTTAGCCCTAGTTTGGCGTTGATTGGGTGACTTCACGTTTTTTCCATGAAGCTTATGACCAGCAGGAAAACCATGCAGGTAATAGCATTTTTCAATGCTATGGTAATCACGATTGCAGTAGTCGCAATGTAGTGGCGTCTTTTGTCTTTGAACTTGATTTGCTTGGCTTGTCTTAGTGTTTTGATCTACAAGCATAGCATGATGATTCATGTTTCCACGGTTGAGCGAGATTTCAGCTTGCTTTTCTTGTTGGAGGACGAGAGAATAAGCTTGACGTGTATTGGGTAAGGGATGCATCAACAAGATTTGTGCACGTACAACAGCATAACTTTCATTTAATCCCATAAGAAACTGCATCACTCTCTCTTTCTCATCTCTTTTCTTGAGTTGCTCTAATCCACCACACGTACAGATTAAAGGCTCATGACAGGATGAGTATTCATCCCATAAAGCTTTGAGTTGTGTGTAATAAACAGAGACCGATTGCTGCCCCTGCACATGCCCCACAATATCTCGCTTAATTTGAAAGATTCTGGAATCGTTTCCTTGTGAAAAACGTTCTTTTAAATCCGCCCAGATTTCTACTGCAGTTTCGGCATAAATCATGCTGCTTGCTATGCTTGGGTGCATAGAATTCAGCAACCATGAGATCACCTTGTCGTTGCAGCGTTGCCATGAAGAAAGATTATCATCTGTTGTAGATGGTCTTTGGATTGAACCTGTGACGAATCCAATCTTGTTCTTGGCACTCAGGCTAATTCTCATAGCCCGATTCCATGTATTGTAGTTGTCTCCTTCAAGTACTTTAGAGACGAGAATCATACCTGGATGATCTGAGTGGTGTAATAAGTAAGGGTCTTAGGCTTCTCCAGTAGCCTTGGAATGTCATGATCCTTTTTCATTGTTGTCTTGGTCTGCCATGACAACAACGAAACAAAGAATCAGTGTTGCGGAAGCGTTGGAAGCGTTTTAGGGTCACCAACCTCAATCTCGCTCTGATACCATGAAGAAAAAATTGAACATGTGGAAAAATTATGTGATCATTAATAGATACATAAAACAAAAAGACGATGTACATATATATATATACAATCGGTTCAATCTAATCTAGGAAATTGAATATATAATTAATCATACAAATTAAATCGAATCAAATCAACGTATCTCTTTCCTTGATTATGAGGTCTTCAATTCTTTACCCATAATGAGCATATCTCCTTCCTTAATTATATGATCTTCAATTCTTTACATGTAATAAGATATCCCTTTCCTTAATTATAAATCTTTTGTCCGTAATACCTATGATTAAGGACGAGATCTAGAGTGATCAAATCTCAGTCTATTTTATATGTCACCGAATTTTAAATTTTTTTAAATAATTTTTTATTATTTATGAAATAATTAAATTAATTTATACTTAGTAATTAATATTTAATTCATAAACATCCAAAGTCTGATTGTTGACGTTGACATTGGAAAGCATGTAGGTATGAGACCATGCTCAAGTATCTCACACAGAATCTCAATTTATAGTGGCTTGCCTTCAGTATTGATGTCAAGATATATTAATGTGGAGGACACGTTGATCCAATAATAACATCCACGGGCGAGGATAGCCATGTCGACGATTACGCCTCCGAAGGTGAAGGTCTGGCCACAAATAATGATAGAGAATGGACATAAAGATGAGTAAGCGAGATACTATCGTCCATGTAAAAAGGTGGATTCGTCATTTCAATGGCCCTCTGATCTCTGTCCCACAAATATCCAGAGAGGATAAATAGATAGAGGAGGATGACAGGAGGAGCAGGGTGAGACGAGCAACTAAAGTCAGAAGAGAATTAGAGCGCCATCTCACATTCGAAGACGAAAAGGAAAGAAGCAAAAGCTATTATACATGACCATAATCGGTTAGTAAGTAAGGAAATATCAAGTAGAAAAACTGGCAACATATTACAAATTTAGACCAGAGAGAAAGAAGATAAATCCATCCATATTTATAATTATAATAAAATAAAAAAAATAATTAATTAAATATATAATCGAATTAAAAATAAATTTCTAGCATGCAAACAAATCTTGTAAATTAAAACTATAGGGCAAAGATACTATAAATTTGTGTGACCATCTCATCAACTTAACTTACTTGTAAATTTTTTAAAAAAATTAAATGCATATAAAAGAAAATAATTGGGAAAACAATGTAAATTATATTTTTTTAAGTTGACCTGGTATGGTTGAGAATCATTGATGTTACTCTGTTTTGTTTCTCCTCTAACTTGGTATCAGGGACGCAGCCACTCGGTCTATAACCTAGGACAGCCCTAGTGTTTTTCTGTTGATTTTGAGACAGATTGACGGGGACGTTGAAGGTGACAACTCTGTGTTGATTCTGAGACGGATTAACGAGGATGTTGGAGGCGACAACCCTGTGTTGATTTGAGACGGATGGATGGGGAGGTTGGAGATGACAACTCTATATTAATTCTGAGACGAATTGACGGAGAGGTTGGAGGCGACAACCCTAGTGGCTCCGTCCCTGTCCAAGATTAGTCGGCGCGGGATACGGCTTCAAAAAAAAAACACACACACAGAAAAAGAAAAAAAATGCAGGGGATGAACTCAGCGCCGCCCAACGGCAAAGCAGAGCTCGCCTGTCGGACCTCGGCGGAACGCCCAAATTCCGAATCTGTCGCCCTTCTCCAGCCGGCTCCAGGTCCGGAACAGCTTCAGCTCCTCCCCCTTCAGCACCGTGCCGCCGCTGCCGTCCCAGCACGTCAGCTTCAGGAAGAACCGGAACCCACACTGCGCGTACACCGTCACCGGCAGCCCCCCGTGCGGCCGCCCCGGCACTTTCCTCCTCCCCTCCTCCCCTCCACTCGCCTCCGCGGACCTCTGCTTCCTCGAGTGGCCGACTTCCTCGAGGCTGGCAGCCTTGAGCTCCTCCGGCGTAAGGATCCCGACGAGATTGGACTCCACGAAGTGGGAGGGAATGTAGAGACGGTTCTGCTGCGGCTTGACGTCGGAATTCTCCGCCGTCTTGCTGGCGATGAAGATGGCAACGGCGGCGGCGGAGTCCGCGTCGCCCACGAATTCGCGCTTCGCCAAGGCAGCCACCCACTCCGGCACGGCGGGGATGGCCTCGTCGCCGGACCTGTAATTGCACCTCGCCATGAGGAGCGAACGACGGTGATCACCACTTTTCAGCTTTAGTTAACGATGGAAACATATGATTAACCATTGAGTTATATATATATATATAAATCTAATTTAGTTAAGAAAAATTTGAAACAGAATTTCAACCGAATTAATTGCAAACTGCAAATCGAGTTTTATTTGTTGTAAAGATTGAGTTTTGAAATCGCAATCTAATCAATAACTGTTTTTTCCGGCGATTTCATATTTTTTTTAACAAATAAAGAATAATATGTATGTCAATTAATTATGTAAATTCATAAATGCTAACTCCGATTTAGTATATAAATTTTTTTAACAGAATAACGACTAGGTTTTTTATGATAAGGAAATTACGGCAAGGATTTTGTAAGATGAGAATAATGACAGCTTTTTTTTATTTGAAAATAGAACAATAGATGGAGATTTTCGTAGAAACATAATGATATCTAGATTTTTTTTGTTAAAATAAAATAAGACGAATTTTTTTTTACTAGTTATGATAGATAACGTAAATTTACAACGTGAAACTTAATATAAATAACATGATATTTTTCATGTAC
The DNA here is from genome assembly GCA_024364735.1 of Boesenbergia rotunda. Lineage (NCBI taxonomy): Eukaryota > Viridiplantae > Streptophyta > Magnoliopsida > Zingiberales > Zingiberaceae > Boesenbergia > Boesenbergia rotunda. The sequence continues at coordinate 30,843 of JAGFNQ010009138.1, read as the reverse complement.
ACGTCCGATTATCACCTGAACACCAACGACGCCCTCTAATTGTTGCCCAAACCAAATAATAACCTGAGGAACGATAAATCTATCAAGGATCATACTATTAGAGTACTACATTATTCATGTTGTATATCATTATTATTTTTAAACACATCTCGTGTGATCATGCCCAGCGTAACTAGCAGGAAGCTTAACTTTTGTTTGTCATAATCAAGATGTTTTTTAAAATTGTTAATCAAACTAGGTTTCTACCCCATTAGACACGGTAAAATAATATTTAGTAGCTGTCAAGATTTTATAATTGTTACCATTATAACTATGAATTATAATTGTTATAACTATTATAATAGTTAGTTGAAAATAATAATATCAAATAATATATTAAGTTAATTGTGTCATTTAAAACAAATTATTAAAAATTAAAAATGAGCCGCCACTTTGACTTTTTGTCTCTATTTTTTTTTATTACAAACGATTCTGATATCCATAAACCGATCCATTGTCCGATCGTGTCGACGAATCCGGTCCAGTGCATGCGGCGCGGTAGAAGATCGCAACATGTCCGACACAATTTATTGCCGGCTGGTGCGCGGCCGTGCCGCTGAATTCCGACCGTCGGATCCACCCACTCCGTCCGCACGGATCTCGTGCCCTCAGCGACCGTCGCTGCCTCGCATCCGCCACGCGCGGGAGCAGCGCCACGAGTCGCGAGGGCGGAAGGCGTGGGTCCGGCGCGGCGATCCAAATCGTGCGGCGCGTAAGCGGCCGATGTCGACAGCTGGTGCGTTCCTTCCGTCCGCATCGCGCGTCCGCCGCCGCAGGGTGGTCAAAATAATTAACGACCGCCCGTCGCACCGACGGAACGGGGAGAGAAAGAGAGGGAGAGAGCGCCGTGCCGTAGTCGTCTCTTATTCTTCCTTCGGCCGCCGCGACCTCGCGCCAGGAACCATAGCCGACGCTCCATTGGACAGAATGCAACTAATTGGTCGGGTGGAATTTCGGGTGCGAAGTTTAGGGTATGCGAACTGCGCCGAGTTATTCTCATTTCCCCCTAATTACCATCTAAATCTCGCTGTAATTTGATATATAAACTCCTCCAAATCGACCCACTTTGGGATGTGTTTATTGCTGGGGATTTGAAATTAGAAAGAAGGCGAACGGAGATGGTGGTGGCGCCGACGGCCGTCGAAGGTAGAGGTAGCGTGCACGCCGGTGGCGGCGGAGGTAAGGAGATGCATTTCCGAGGAGTGAGGAAGCGGCCGTGGGGGCGGTACGCGGCGGAGATTCGAGATCCGGCGAAGAAGAGCCGGGTTTGGCTAGGGACCTTCGATACCGCAGAGGAAGCCGCGCGGGCGTACGACGCCGCCGCCCGTCAGTACCGGGGGTCCAAGGCCAAGACCAACTTCCCCCGCCCCGAGGCCGCCTGCGCCAACAAGAGCGTCGCGGTGGTCGGTGCCGCCGCCGCGGGAGGCAGCCCTAGCAGCCAGAGCAGCACGGTGGAGTCCTGCGGTCGCGAGTCGGCGGTGCCGCCGCCGATCGCGATCCCGCTCCCGCCGACGGTCAACCTCGATCTCCTCGAACGCGGCCGCCGCGGCGCCGCGCGGTTTCCCTTTCGGCCGTATCCCGTGGCTCCGGTAATGCCGACGGCGGGGCGCCCCTGCTTCCTGCTCGACTCGATCGGGCTCAGATCCGAGAAATCGGAGCCGGGGTTCAATCGCCGCCACGTTACCATCTGTCATCCGCTATTCATCACCGGTCTGCCGCCGGCCGCGATCCATCGCGCCGCGCAGAGCGACTCCGAGTCGTCGACGGTGGTCGATCTGCGACTCAACCCTTTACCTCCGCCAGCAGCGGCCAAGAAACCCCTTCGAAATTTCGATCTCAACCTGCTTCCTCAGCCAGAGTTCGACTGATCGTACAACTCGCTTTTCCCAATTTTTTTTCCTGAGAAACAAACGCATCTAGATTTCTAGAGGAGAGATAATTTTGTAAAATGCTAATTAAAAATTCTTTGTCTATCCTCTTTAAGTTAAAGAGACTGCAATGAATCTTTTATTCATTCACTTCATTGATCCAAATAATTAAATTATCAAAATCTGAATGTGTGTGTTATTCATATGAGATTTGTAGAGCAAAATTTGATAAAGTTAATAAGTCTATTCTTTTCATATTGCTCATAGTATTGAGTTAATAATTTTTATGATTTATTTATTTGTGTTGAATTGAGACGAATTGATGAGATAGTTGGAGATTAAGAAATCATTTTTGTCAACAAATAATTAAATTGTTGCTCCGGAAGCGTGAAGTGGACCGGGAAGTTTTGTACCTTCTCCAAGCTGCACTGCGAGGAAGTTTTGCTGCAGCGTTGCTCTGCCAATTGAAAAGTGGGTTGGAGTTGGGTAATTTAGACGTCTGTATGGTTAACTTCTCTGCAGTAAACCATCCAAAAATGGCCAATCGCAGGCCGACAGAACAGGAGACGGCGGATAAGTCTATCAAATGGGCAGACGGGGCTTCCCAGTGGGGCAGCTGCTGCACTGAGGCTATCAGGTGCTGAGGTGCCTGTGCGAGCTGAGGAAAATGCAGTGCAGTTGCGGGCCTGCGGCTCTGCACTGCCAGGTGCCTGAGAGGTCTGGCCCAACATGAGTTAGCCCATGGGCTCGGTGCTGTGTTGAATTCAAGGGGGAAGCCAATCTCGTGACCTACCCAGGTTATACCCCGGGGCTAAACGCCGACATAAAGTGACTGAGTTTTTATGGGAAAAAAATATCTGAGAAAAAAAAAAGACAGATTGGGTATAATGGTAAAAGGTGATTCGTTCGTCTTTAACGTTCCCGTCAATCCGTCCTAAGGTTAATACGGAGGAGGTAAATAACGGGAGCTACTAGTTTGGATATTGTGGCTAGTGCTTAGTGACAATACTCATGTACTAACTATTAGTTCATCCCGTAGGGATAAGATAATCTGGGTATAGGAAATAGAGGAAGTAGTCTAGAGATTTTGATGCTCAATCAACCCGAGAGCTATATATTTTTTTTTGGCTCCGTCATTGGTTGAATTGTGCTAGGTAGTAGCGATTTGGCTAAAGGCAGGGTTGTAAACGAGCCAAGCTGATCAAGTTTTATAGTGCTCAAGCTTATTTGATCAAGTTTTATAGTGTGCAAGTTTATTTGATAAGACAACCGAGTCAAGCCAAGCTAAACGTAGCCCAAAATGAATCAAATCATTGAAATTAGTGTTCAAGCTTGATCTTATTTATTTTTTATGAGTTTGAACTTGACTCGTTTAAATGCTATCGAATATCTAATTCAAACTTGTTTGATTATTCAAAATTTTTATCTCTTAAGTATGTTTCTTTAGTTATTAAACTTTTATATATATATATATATATATATATATATATATGTTTATTAATTTTTTATTTTTTATTTTTTATTTAGTGTATTGATAAAAAAATTATTTGGGCGTGCCCAATTTTATCATTGGACGTGAAGATATCTCTGTCAAAAACCTCCTAAACAACCGACGAAATTCATTATTTTCTAGTGTGCATGCTGTAATCATTCATCGAGTTGCTTGCACACGTAAATATATATTTACAAGCTAATTAAGAGGTTAAGAGGCATCCAAGAGGCAGACAGAAAGTTATATCCTCATTAATTCCATTTTAGATTATCAGGCTAATCTTCTTCACATTTGTCTTCATCTCTGCACAAATAAAAGATAAAACAAAGAATATATATATTGATCATCTTCCCATGAAAAGATAGAATATCTCATGAAATCAGCTGATCCAAATACATATTGATGCCTCTCAACACTACGCACTTGGAGTAATCCGGCTGCATTCTCCATTTCCTTGATCAGTATTTTGTAATTTTAATTGATGGATTTAGATCTATTTTACCTAAACAATATTGTTTGTTGTTACGTACTTAATGTGTAATTTAAGAAATAATAATGCATCAAATTTATCATTAATGAATCAGGTTGGATATATTAAGGAGTTGTTAGAATAATTAACCAATAATATAATTATTAAAGAACATCCTATCTTACATTCTAGTTGACATTATTAAAATTTACACTTAACCTTTCAATTTAGAACGCAAGAAACTCCATCAAAAAAATATATAATAATTATACGATAATTTAAATAGTTAATATTTTTATTTAAAGTTTTGATTGTGATGTAAATTTATATAAGAGCATCCATATCCATATTAGTCGATATTATAATATCCATTACCTCATTAAAAAAATATAAGATTCACGTGCCACATACATATTATATTAACATATTTATTTTTTCATTATAATATTAATATTTATTATTTGTGGATCCCGTTATCTACTTATCTGTATTCTAATTTTATATTAAATAAATATAATTTTAATTTTATTTATAAAATGTAATTTATTATTATTTATTTTAAATAATAATAATATTTTAAATATAATTTTTATGTAAATTATAAAATAATTTAAATATTATTTACACTTTATTTAATATGGAAAACATAGGCGAGCTGTTCATGCACGCTGTCCCATGGATTCGTTTTATTTTATTTTACGCGTTCAAACTTGTTAACGACTTTAATTGTCGGCCAGTGGAAGCAAACACGGTTAGGCAGTTATGACATTTATCACCCTTGACAGGTGAACGTTCCTCTTGCGTTAGAAAAGTATGGCAGCAACCAGCAGGTGAACGTTGGAGAGCGTGTGTAATTCTTTTAAATTTGCAATTTTTTAAGATAAATACCATTTTTTAATAATGATTCTTTTTTAAAATATTTTTTTATTAAAAAAAATCTTCGTTAATCACTGCCAATCTTTTGAGAAATAAAATGAATTTAATTCTTTTGAGGATATTTTGATCATTTTAAAATTTTAAGAGAATTAAAAATTAAAGATAAATTTGGGAGTAAATAAACTTTTCGTGTATTCGGATTTAGGATTAATTTAAGATGTGATATCACACAAAGTAATTTATTTTTTATTTATTTAATTTTAATTTAACTGTTGCTGGTTCATGATGTAAAAGTTGTAATTTGATAAAAAAAAAAATTAAACCAAGGATGTGAAGAAACAATTTATTATAAAAGGGTTTTTTTTTCATATCAATTGAATAATTATAAAATTAATGTATTGATTTTACGGTAAATTAGAGATAAATCCCTCTTCCAAAAGTTACCTTTGTGTCCGCTCCCCAGGTAAGGAAATACAAGTTTTAACTCCCTACTTTTTAGTTTTAACTCCCCAATACATAAATTTACTAATATACCCTTCTTACTTTTCCCGCTTTTGATTTTCCCGCATTTCTTCTCCCGCAGCTTCGTTTTCCCCTGTTTTCTTCCCGACACAATCTCGGCGTCCTTCACCGGCGAAATCAAGCCAGCTACCTCTCCTCATTTTCCTTCTCCCGCGAGTTCTTGACGACACATTCTCGGCGTCCTTCACCGGCGAAATCAAGCCAACTTCCTCTCCGGCGTTTCCTTCTTCCCAAATTTCTTGACGACTTAATCTCGTAAACCCTAATCAGCGAAATCAAGGCAAGTCGACCATTTTCCTCTCCCCCATTTCTTCCCGAGACAATGTGAAGCAAGATTATAGCCGTGTAGATCCATCAACCCACCAACGAGGAGACTGAATCAAGCTTTGTCGCCGGAGATAGAGTTGAAGCCAGGCATTTTTTTGTAGATTTTTTATCTATTAGTCGGAACTCTCTAATTATCATCTTTCTTATTTCCCTATTCGTTTAAACAAAGATTAGTGATTGATTAAGTACAACTTCGCCCTATTATGAGTATATTGTTACTATTCTTATGAGATTTCAATTTATCAATACTATTTGCATCATTCTTTAAAAATTTAAGAATTCCTTGATTATAGATAAGTGGTGAGAGGGAGGTAAATAGGCAATTGTCAGCAATTGTCATTTCTATAGATAAATAGGCAATTGTTCATGTTTAATGATGATATTAAATTTTTTCTATTATTATTAAATTGAATGTTTATTGTTTGTAAGTAGGCAAATATTTACTTGATTAATTATCAGTTTACTTTATGGTCTAAATACTAAAATTGTGTTGGATATTTTGAGTAAGGGTTGAACATAATCAAAGATGGTGAAGACTAAGAAAGAAGCAAAGAATAACAAAGATGCTAAAGAGGTTAACAGTGGGAAAAAACCTCAGTTTCGGTGTTCACCTACTTATTTTAGAGCTGTGATGGATGAAGTGGGACCGAAAATGACTGATAAGCAAAAGGAGAGTATTCAAAACACTCCATTTGGTATATGACTTAAGATGCCCAAATTGGCGATCAGCAGCTCCAGAGTTGATATAATTTTAAAAAGATTTCAGTTGCAATCTCATTCATTTGTGTTTGGTGAAAATATTGTTGTTCCCTTTACATCACCAGAGTTTTCCATTGTTCTTGGCTTACGTTATGCAGGGCAACCAGTTGATTTAGATGTGAATTTGGAGTCTAAATTTGTTGCTCAGTATTTCTCTGGGAAAGTTGGCAACGTGGTCAGAAGTGCAATCTATGATAGACTATCCTCTTTAGCTGGATCAGAGAGTAACTCAGATGTAGATGATTTTGTTCGGATGTTTATTTGTTTAGTGTTTAATTGTATCATTTTTCCTGTGGCCAACTACTCAACACCTCGATTCATTATGGCATACATTGATGACCTGACCACCTTCTTTGATTATTCGTGGGGAGATGCGGCTTATAGATTTTTGAGCAATCAAATTTTCAAATATATTGGAAAGGGTGATGTTAGCAGAAAGAAGTATTTAGATGGTTCAACTGTTGAATTGATGGTGAGTATTTTTAGTATGCTTTTATTATGTTTTGTTCTGTTATACTAATAAATTTATTTATTTAGGGATGGGTATATGAAAGAATACCTTCTCTTAGAGTAGTACGTTTGCTACATACTTTTCCCAGGTTGTTCCGTTGGGGGGAAAGTAAGATACCTAACAAACCTGATTTAGAGGAGAGGTTATTGAATTCCATTGACTACAGTAAAGTAAGTTCATATTTTATAGTAGACATACTCAAATATGATGAATTGTAGTGACCTTTTAATTTTAATTGTGAAAAGGTGTTATCCATTGTACCATTTTCGGATGAAGATATACTGTTTCATCATAGGCGAGCAAATTTTTCGGTAATATTATCATTAAATAAGTATTTTGTTAAATGAAGTTGAGAAAATATTTATTTGCTACAAGAATCTTATAATTTTTTCAGGGCTCAGAATGTGTTAAATGTGGTGGATTGATTGCTGGCACAAGTTGGGCCAATACTGAACCAATGGAGAAAGAGTTTGGTGGTGAGCTACATCCACAGACTGATGATATCAGTGGGTTGAAGTTGAAGTTGAAGTTGAGTTTGGTGGTGAGCTACAACAAGAGAGTTGAAGTTAAAGACTCCATTGAAGGTGAAATGGCTGGGTTTGTTGAAGTGCCGGTTGAAAAGAATATAGTAGAGCAATTTGTCTCCTCTATTGCAATGACGGTTAGGACAAGGGCAGACAGAATGAAGAAAAAAAAGAGTGAAATATATGTTACGCCGCCGAGTACAACACCTAAACGTAGGAGGAAGGCAGGCAAAGAAGTGTTAGCATCAATTGTAGACCCAATAGTGCTGGAAATGGTAAAATAGAGTTAATTTTATTTATTTATTGTTAACCGTGTTTCTATTTTATTCTTATGTTCTTAAATCTATCTACATAGGGAGAGACGACTATAGATGTTGCTACAATTGGAAGGGATGCTGTTGCGGATGTGATGAATAAATATAGAGAAACGAGAAATTTTTGTGGATATGAAGAAGCAACTGATGAAGAGCGAGAGATGGTAAGAGAATATCTTTCTCGAGATAAGTTAGAGTATGTTAATCTTGTACATGTTTCCTTTTCTAGAATATTAGTCCTTTATAGTGAAATATTATATAAATTTTCAAATTTACAGTGTGGTTGTGTGGGAGGAAGATGATGTGGTCCTTGATGGCCTCCAATTCTGTGAATTCATATTTCGTAATCCAGTTGGATCCGAAATTATTGATTGTTACATGAGAATAATGAGAAAGCAAAGTGTCAAGAAAGGGTTGTTCAGGTTTGTGGTGTTCTTTGACCTTACAAATGAAATCTTTAATTTTTGTTTACAATGAGAAATATGACTCTATTTCTACATGTAGAGAGAAGTCCTTCATAAATTGGAAGGACATAGGAGTAATCGATTGCTGCGGAAGGGAGAGTATGAAGAATTTGTTGGAAAACTTACTTCAGTAACAAGGAATCAATTAAAACATCTCAATGAAGATTTATTTACAAGATGCAGATATATTATTTTTCCCTTGAACTATGGATGACATTGGTATCTATTATTCTATTCAACAAGAGAAGGCAAATTCAAGACCATGAACTCCAAGCCACATCCAGCTGCTTTCGGGACAGCCAAAGTTTTTGTAAGTTTCATCATTTGTATTTCAATAACTCTTAAAACTTAAATTTCACAGCTGAATAAATAATTGCAGGCTGAATTTTTGGCTGGATACATGAAAAATTTCTCAGGCTTTGACCTTGGTAAAATAACAGTAATGAAAACAAAGTGCCGTCACCAAGGCGAGACACTCGATTGTGGTGTTTTTACTTGTTTGTGGATTGAGTGTCTAGCGCTTGATGATGATGAAATATGAAATTATGAAAAAGAGGTAAAGATGGATGCGTATCGGGCACACATGGCAGCAATTATTCTGTTAGATGAAAATGGAATTATGAAGAAGTAGACTTTTCTAATCTCATGTGATTATGAATTTTGGTGGAAAACGTATATTTGTTGTAAGTTGGTGTATCTGCAGATATTCTCACCTTCATCACCTTTAGCCTATGTAATTATGGTTGTGAGTTGCTGAATGTTATGGAAAGTGGATGTTTTGTTGTTGAAATATGGAAAATATGTGATTATGGATGTTTTGTTGCTGATTATGGATGATTATGGATCTTTTGTTGCTGATTATGGATGATTTGTTGTGGAAAAAATTATGCATGATTATGTGCTAAGTGATGTCAATGTGATCTTATTGGGTATTTCTTTTTCTGATGCATTCGGCATTCTGTTTCATTTCTTACTTGATGATTTTGATTGCTCTTCACTTGCATTTGATATGATCTGAGATTCAAAGTGTAGAGGTAGAGTATGTATTCTTACTTGCTTTGTGATATATATTCTTCACTTGCTGTGTTGGAGCAGAATGGGTTTCATAGAAGACAGTTCCTATAAATCTTGAGTATTTGTTGTTGTGTGAGTTCAGTTATGAAACTGAATGTTTGTTCAGTTATGAAAATAAATGTTTGTTCAGTTATGAAAATAAATGTTTGTTTAGTTATGAAAATAAATGTTTGTTTAGTTATGAAACTCATTGTTATGATTTGTGTACTCTTTATGTGCATGACATATGTGGGATATACAAAGGAGATGCTGTCAGAATTTCAGCCGAAATTGAGTACAGATCAGCAGAAATTGAGTACAGATTGACGAAAATCGAGTACAAGGTTAGGAAACTTATACCTCTCTCATGGTCTTGATGCAAAGTCCATTGTAGTTGAGTCGAAGGTTAGGAAAACAAGATAGGATCATGATATATGCCCTATTATTTGACTATCCAAGAGTTTGCAAGGCCATGGGGATTTCGAGTACAAATTGATACAATTTCGGTACACATTGGCTGAAATCGAGTAAAAGTCATCCCAAATTGAGTATAAATTTATGCAAATCGAGTATAAGGTTAGAAAACATATACATCTCTCATGATCATGATGCAAAGTCCATTGTAGTTAGAGTCCAAGGTTAGGAAAACAAGATAGGATCATGATATATGCCCTATTGTTTGACAATCCAAGAGTTTGCAAGGCCATGGGGATTTTGAGTACAAATTGATGCAATTTCGGTACACATTGGCTGAAATCGAGTACAAGTCATCCCAAATTGAGTATAAATTATGCAAATCGAGTACAAGGTTAGAAAACATATACCTCTCTCATGATCATGATGCAAAGTCCATTGTAGTTAGAGTCCAAGGTTAGGAAAACAAGATAGGATCATGATATATGCCCTATTGTTTGACAATCCAAGAGTTTGTAAGGCCATGGGGATTTCGAGTACAAATTGATGCAATTCCGGTACACATTGGCTGAAATCGAGTACAAATCAGCCCAAATTGAGTATAAATTTATGCAAATCGAGTACAAGGTTAGAAAACATATACCTCTCTCATGATCATGATGCAAAGTCCATTGTAGTTAGAGTCCAAGGTTAGGAAAACCAAGATAGGATCATGAGAGAGGTATCACTTACCTCTCCCATGATCATGATGCAAAGTCCATTGTAGTTGAGTCGAAGGTTAGGAAAACAAGATAGGATCATGATATATGCCCTATCATTTGACAATCCAAGAGTTTGCAAGGCAATGGGGATTTCGAGTACAAATTGATGCAATTTCGGTACACATTGGCTGATATCGAGTACAAATCAGCCCAAATTGAGTATAAATTTATGCAAATCGAGTATAAGGTTAGAAAACATATACCTCTCTCATGATCATGATGCAAAGTCCATTGTAGTTAGAGTCCAAGGTTAGGAAAACCAAGATAGGATCATGATATATGCCCTATTGTTTGACAATCCAAGAGTTTGCAAGGCCATGGGGATTTCGAGTACAAATTGATGCAATTCCGATACACATTGGCTGAAATCGAGTACAAATCAGCCCAAATTGAGTATAAATTTATGCAAATCGAGTACAAGGTTAGAAAACATATACCTCTCTCATGATCATGATGCAAAGTCCATTATAGTTAGAGTCCAAGGTTAGGAAAACCAAGATAGGATCATGAGAGAGGTATCACTTACCTCTCCCATGATCATGATGCAAAGTCCATTGTAGTTGAGTCGAAGGTTAGCAAAACAAGATAGGATCATGATATATGCCCTATTATTTGATAATCCAAGAGTTTGCAAGGCAATGGGGATTTTGAGTACAAATTGATACAATTTCGGTACACATTGGCTGATATCGAGTACAAATCAGCCCAAATTGAGTATAAATTTATGCAAATCGAGTACAAGGTTAGAAAACATATACCTCTCTCATGATCATGATGCAAAGTCCATTGTAGTTAGAGTCCAAGGTTAGGATAACCAAGATAGGATCATGAGAGAGGTATCACTTACCTCTCTCATGATCATGATGCAAAGTCCATAGTTAGAGTCCAAGGTTAAGAAAACCAAGATAGGATCATGAGAGAGGTATCACTTACCTCTCTCATGATCTTGATGCAAAGTCCATTGTAGTTGAGTCGAAGGTTAGGAAAACAAGATAGGATCATGATATATGCCCTATTATTTGACAATCCAAGAGTTTGCAAGGCCATGGGGATTTCGAGTACAAATTGATGTAATTTCGATACACATTGGCTGATATCGAGTACAAATAAGCCCAAATTGAGTATAAATTTATGCAAATCGAGTACAAGGTTAGAAAATATATACCTCTCTCATGATCATGATGCAAAGTCCATTGTAGTTAGAGTCCAAGGTTAGGAAAACCAAGATAGGATCATGAGAGAGGTATCACTTACCTCTCCCATGATCTTAATGCAAAGTCCATTGTAGTTAGAGTCCAAGGTTAGGAAACCAAGATAAATCATGAAGAGTATCTATACTTCATGATCATGATGCAAGTCCATTATAGTATCTATGATCATTACCTCTCTCATGATCCTATCTTGGTTTTCCTAACCTTGGACTCTAACTACAATGGACTTTGCATCATGATCATGAGAGAGGTATATGTTTTCTAACCTTGTACTCGATTTGCATAAATTTATAATCAATTTGGGATGATTTGTACTCGATATCAGCTAATGTGTACCGAAATTGCATCAATTTGTACTCGAAATCTCCATTGCCTTGTAAACTCTTGGATTGTCAAATAATAGTGCATATATCATGATCCTATCTTGTTTTCCTAACCTTCGACTCAACTACAATGGACTTTGCATCAAGATCATGAGAGAGATAAGTGATACCTCTCTCATGATCCTATCTTGGTTTTCCTAACCTTGAACTCTAACTAAAATGGACTTTGCATCATGATCATGAGAGGGGTATATGTTTTCTAACCTTGTACTCGATTTGCATAAATTTATACTCAATTTGGGATGATTTGTACTCGATATCAGCCAATATGTACCGAAATTGCATCAATTTGTACTCGAAATCCCCATTGCCTTGCAAACTCTTGGATTGTCAAATAATAGGGCATATATCATGATCCTATCTTGTTTTCCTAACCTTCGACTCAACTACAATGGACTTTGCATCAAGATCATGAGAGAGGTAAGTGATACCTCTCTCATGATCCTATCTTGGTTTTCCTAACCTTGGACTCTAACTACAATGGACTTTGCATCATGATCATGAGAGAGGTATATGTTTTCTAACCTTGTACTCGATTTGCATAAATTTATACTCAATTTGGGATGATTTGTACTCGATATCAGCCAATGTGTACCGAAATTGTATCAATTTGTACTCGAAATCCCCATGGCCTTGCAAACTCTTGGATCGTCAAATAATAGGGCATATATCATGATCCTATCTTGTTTTCCTAACCTTCGACTCAACTAAAATGGACTTTGCATCAAGATCATGAGAGAGGTAAGTGATACCTCTCTCATGATCCTATCTTGGTTTTCCTAACCTTGGACTCTAACTACAATGGACCTTGCATCATGATCATGCGAGAGGTATATGTTTTCTAACTTTGTACTTGATTTGCATAAATTTATACTCAATTTGGGCTGATTTGTACTCGATTTCAGCCAATGTGTACCGAAATTGAATCAATTTGTACTCGAAATCCCCATGGCCTTGCAAACTCTTGGATTGCCAAATAATAGGGCATATATCATGATCCTATCTTATTTTCCTAACCTTCGACTCAACTACAATGGACTTTACATCATGATCATGAGAGAGGTATGAGTTTCCTATCCTTGTACTCGATTTTCATCAATATGTACTCAATTTGGGCTGATTTGTACTCGATTTCAGCCTATGTGTACCGAGATTGTATCAATTTATACTCAAAATCTCAATGGCCTTGCCAACTCTTAGATAGTCAAATAATAGGGCATATATCATGATCTTATCTTGTTTTCCTAACCTTCGACTCAACTACAATGGACTTTGCATCAAGACCATGAGAGAGGTATAGGTTTTCTAACCTTGTACTCGATTTTCGTCAATCTGTACTCAATTTCTGCTGATCTGTACTCAATTTCGCCTGAAATTCTGACAGCATCTCCTTTGTATATCCCACATATGTCATGCACATAAAGAGTACACAAATCATAACAATGAGTTTCATAACTGAACAAACATTTATTTTCATAACTGAACAAACATTCAGTTTCATAACTGAACTCACACAATAAAGATTATATATCAAAAGCATTAAGTTTCATAACTGAACTAACATTTATGTTCACAACTGAACTAACACAATAACAACAACAAATACGAGTCATTTACAAAAACTATGAAATACAGATATCACACCAAGCTTAAACATCAACTAGTATCAAGCCCACATTACATAAACAGTTCCCGGTACATTAACATCACTAATATAACATAATATTAAAGGACCATTACACCAAGAGCACGCCCTGAATAATTGCACTGGTTCGAGTACTCCTTCTCTTAGGTACATCCTTGCTTCTTGCTTGTTCTATCATCCTCTTTTTCCTGTAAATTAGAAAATGTATTAGAGATCAAATATACATGCTCATTAAAAGAAATTTCAGAATATAATATTTTACTTGTAAATCAAACAGTTCCATACTATTTTCACAAAATAAAAGTAGAGTTAGTTAATGACTTCTTTGCAACTGCGTCGGTTATGACCTCGCCCATGACACCGACCACACTTTGTCACACGTTTTTCGACTTGCGAAGGTATCCTTTGAGTTCTTCTTCTGCCTGGTTGGCTTCGAACAATGGGAGCATTGATTACAAATTGCTGCTCGAGATTGTACTCAGACATATGACATGTAGGGATCGGATTTACGATTCCTTTGTAGCTTTCACGATACAACTCTATTTTAAAGTACTTGTCACAGAAATCATATACTGATAATGACTTTGACTCTATTGCTGAACATGCATGTTTGCATAGAAACCTATTAATCTGCCATGCTTTGCACGAACAAGTCCGAGCAGACAAATCAACAGCAAATGATTTATTCCCATCCACAACTTCAAAACTCTAACCACATGCCTTGCGCACTATCAAACTACGAGATTCAGCATATGTTTTTGCAAGAGCATTCTCCCTTGATGGACTCAATCTTTTAACCATCTCCATTGTTGCTTCACGTCGTCTGTGCATCATATCCATAATTTGAATCCGTATGTGATCGACCATGACCACGATAGGAAGAAATCGTGCTGCTTTAACCCAATTATTCCAAGACTCAGCTATGTTATTATTCATGACACCCCACCGATTTCCTAGAAAATATGCATTTGCCCAACTTTCTGGACACGAAGATACTATAAAGTCTTTGGCAAGTGGCATTGACCCTACTATCATGTTAACATATTCTTCAAATTCTTGTGTTGTTAGGGCATATGCAGCTTTTTTGAAAATAGATGACCAATATTTTTTGTTATGAAGTGGGTACCTTCGCATGACCTACAGTCAAATAACAAAAAAATAGTACATAAACTAGTATTATTCAAAAAGCAATGTTTTCCTAACAGAAATATGCCATTAGCCAAACCTGTTTCACGAAATTGTCTACCAAATGCCTCAAACAGTAGGCATGATGACTATCTGGGAATATTATCTGAATAGCCTTGATTATCCCAGGATGTCTATCAGAAAAAAAGGTGAACTCATGGAACTCAATATAGGAATGCGAAAGCAGGACACTTTTAAGTTGGAAACAGAACCATCCCCAATTATTATCATTTCCAGCATCTACAACTGAATATGCTAATGTGAAAAGATCATCATTAGCATCCTTTGCCACAGCAACCAAAATGCATCCTTTGTATTTATTTTTTATGTGAGTGTCATCTAAGAAAACTAAGGGTCTACATCCATTGATAAAACCAATTGCACATGCATTGAAGCAGATGAATAACCGTTTAAATTTATTACCACAATGATCAATTTCACACTCGACAAAACTTCCAGGATTAGTTTCTTTGATAGCACTACAATACCATCGTAATCTATCATAAGACCCATCCTCTGCACCATGAATGTCATGCATTGCCAATTCCTTCCCTTTCCAAACTCTGTTGTAATTAAGCTCGACCCCATAATCTCTATGAATATCTTTCAACATTGTGCATGGTCGATACGAGGGCTCTCCCCTTAATCTATCCATCACAACATTGGAAACCCAGGCAGCATCAGCTTTAGGATGTCCTCTACTACGAAGATTGTCATCTCCACAAGTATGTATTAGATTACATTTTCTAATGCCAAAAAGTTTGTCAGCTTTATGTCTTGAAGCATATATTCTCCAAGAACAGTTGTTTTCGCTACAGACAAGAATAACCTTCTTATTATCATTCTTTTTATACAAAAACGATCGTCTCATAGCAACTGCATAATTTTTAACACATTTTCGAAATTCTGTAGCATCCTTGAATATCTGGCCCTCTCCACGGATGCAATGACTCCAAGCATCTATGGAGTTTCTTACCAAACCCACTTCAAGATATCCATCATTATTAGTCTGTGTCTCTTCTTCAGTTTCAAACCTTATCAATTTAACAATGAGTATAATATCATTATAAGCATAAAATAATTATAATTAACATACTATCCATACACCAAAATTAAAGACTTAACCTTTGGGAGAGTACTTTATGTAATATATTAACAAACCTAAACTAAAATTAAAGACTTAACCTTTGGGATGCAATGACTTTACATAATCACCACGAGGGCAATGACTTTACATATGTTCAAGATTCACAAGAAAAAACCACACCCACAATATATTTCCATGATAAATAACTAAACAATCATCAATAATTGTACTTTACAACGACATATCAAGCAAATCAAAAAATTAAATTTTATCATCATTAATATCTACATGCAGAAAAAAATCAAGGTAGAAATTTTTTACCTCTCGAGACTGTGGGCACTCATGTGATCTTTTTCCACCGCTCTCATATTAATTATTGTCAATCTCATAGACGTGTAAAGATGTGTCATAATCCGGACATCATCATCTTCATGCAATGTCACATACATATTTTGATGTGGTGCAAGATATTGCAAAAGTACATTTCGTGGAACAATCTCCTCACATTTTCTTCCAAGATTAACAAACAGCTCCATTAGACTGAAGCCATTAAAAATTGAAATCATATAGAGGTCTTCTTTATACTTGCAACTACCCAGAAATGAAAAATTTGAAGATCCAGATCCAGATTCCATTTCTCTAAGAAACTGATCAAAATCTGTCACCTGAGTGATTGAGAAATTGCATTGGAAAAGGTTATACAATTTTATAATCAATCATAACACGATATCAATTTAAATAAATTTGACAAATTATATTTAATTTCATAACACAGCATAAATGAGGAATAATATACTCATCCAAATATTATTGGCCTTTATTTATATTCAAATATTATAAAATTATCTTTAGGGAGTGAAACACAATATAATTATCCAAAAGAGGAAGATATGATTCATAAAATGAATTTTTGAGATGGAGGTGGATTCTTTCCTGTAGTAGTTGGAGTTGGAGGAGCAAGCGTAAGCGAACAAGCCTACACGCGCTATCTCAAGATTTCACCTCCATCTCAAAAAATCCGACCAAAAACCAATAAAATATAAATAATGAGATATGTGAAAATTCAATCAAACAAAATACGACTAATAGATTAAAAAAGACTATAAAAATTAAAAAATTTACTATTTTTTAAGGTGATTGTGTGCCTTCGACTCTGTCTTCGACGTCGACGCTTGCTTCAGTCTCCTCCTCGGCGTGGATAGGTAGAGCGATGGATTTCACTGGTTAGGGTTTGTTTAGGATGAACATTGTAACGGGAAAAAATAGAGAAGAGGGAAATAGAGCCATCGATTTCCTTGGTTAGGGTTTCTTTAGGATGGAGAATCTGTAGGGAAGAAATGGAGAAGAGGGAGGCGCTGGTTAGGGTTTTTTGCTTTGGAGAAGAGGGAGGCGCTCGTCAACAAATGGGGGAGAAAGTATTGGAGAGAGGGATAACATTTAATAAGGGTAGATTGGTAAATTTATGTATTAGGGAGTTAAAAAAAAAGTTTAGGGAGTCAAAATTATTGTTCCCTTGCCAAGGGAGCTGACACAACTTTACTTTTTTTGATTAGAGAATTTTTAATAAGTCTTCCTTGATTTTATGATGTTCTATTGTATGACGTTACTTGAGTATTTAATTTATAATTAAATTTTTTACCTTAGGATTATATGATGGTCAATTATCTTCAAAATACTCATTATTTAATTTATTTAATCTCCAATTATAATAAATTATATATATATATATTTTTCAAATGGACATATAATTACGGAATATTAGACTTCTAGATTATTCATTTCGTGTACTTATCGATTTATCCGGACGACGAGTGAAAAATTTTCGTGGACAGATGATTCCATGTCAAATATTATCCAACCTATTAGTCATATTTTTTTTACTTGAATATTTAAAATAAATTTTAAATTCTTTATTATATTAAATAATACAATATTATTATTAATTTAATAAAATATAATTTTAAATTATTCATTCAATTTAAATATTAATTTAATAAAATATAATTTATTTTACTTTTCATTGCCTTTCAATTGTCCAACGTTCACCAGTTCCTCGGGTCCAACGTTCACCATTTCCTCGAGCTTGCAGCCGACGCCTCCTCCACCCCCAACAAAACGCTCCCCAACCCACCCACCGCCCCCATACCCCGTCCCTCTTCTTCGCCTACTCCTCCTCCGCAGGCGAGGTCTGCTCGGTAGCCCCATCACCCCCCCCCCCCCCGTCCAGTGGCGTAGCCAGGATTATCGATCAGGAGGGGCGATTTTCGACTAAGAGAAATCATTTTTGAAAATTCCAAACCTTTGTGTAAATTGATTAACATCAAAACTTAAACACGAGACATCAAATATACACAAGACTTAGCTTAATTCAATTAATCGACACCAAAACTATTCAGGTACTTACATAACTTTGGTTCGATAATAATTGGATCAAATCAATTTCAAATTCGATCCTAATTTGAATCATTATAATCCTAAGATACAAAGCATTAAATATACACAGGGTCTAATTTAATTCAGTTGATCAACATCAAAACTATCCGAGAGACTTACATAAACTTAGTTTGACCATAATTTGACTAAATCAATTTCAAATCAATCACGAATTGAACTAATATAATCTTTATCTCCGCACCTAGCTGTTAGATTTATTTCGAATCCGATACAATTTTAATTTAGCATTTTCACTTAATGTTCTATGAATTAGTTCATTCATTTATTATCATATATTTTATTTTTAAAATTCAATATTTATCATTCTAAATTAAGATATTTCCTTGTAAAATTTATACAAATGGATAGTTTATAATCAATTTCAATTTTTAGACGATGAACGATGATAAATTAATCCATTAAAGTGCTAATGAATATATATATCAAAATTTCAGGGGGTGCGACCGCACCCCCTACTACTAAGGTGGCTACGCCACTGCCCCCGTCCCTCTTACCCATCTTCTTCGTCTGCTCGCCTCCGCAGGCGAGGTCTTAGCCCCATCATTCCATCATTTTGTCCTCTTCTAGGGTTTCTCTCTTCGCGGAGTTGGAGCCAGAACCCACAGACGCTACTTAGGGCGGGCGGAGAACAGAAAGAACAAATTTGGAAGTGGATCTCTGATCGAAGCCACGCACGGAAACGCTAAGGTTAGATCTCGCCTCCAACTGCGTTCCTTGAGTTTCCCCCCATTTTCGTTTGTGGAGATTTTCAGATCTGATTTGATATGTCAAAATCCTAGATTTTCTCTTCTGATCCCATCTCATTTTTTGCATTTCAGATCTGATTTGATATGTAAAAATCCTAGATTTTCATTCTCTTGAGTTTTCCCTCATTTATTTGTAGTAGTTATGTTTTTTCTTTTTCTTTTATTCTTCTGGCTTGACGTTATATTATTTCTATTGATCAAACGGAAATCTGAAGCTTGAGAATGAAGACATGAAGTCCAATGACAACTGACACATAGGGATATTTTGATATTGATATTTAATTATACATTGAATCCATCAGGTTTGCTTTAACTTTATATTTTTTCTATTATTTCTGTGAATTTTTGTCAAATTAAAATAATATTTTCAACCAAATTAGATATAGATTATTATAATCCACTTATCCAGTAAATTATACGATATCATTTTGTGTTATAGTAAAAACAATTAATCTATAAAAAGGTACTTTGTTCTGTGCTAAAATTTGCTTAACTCTTGTTTTGGAAAACCTAAATGTTTATCATTTTTTTTTGGTTATAAGTCAATGCAGGACGGAGCCTGTAATATAATTATGGAGGGACTAAAAATATATATTTACATTTAAGTGGGGGGAGGAGGTATATATTCACTAAAGATGACAATTTTTGTCACTAGAAATTCACTGGAAGAGAAGATCAAATACTTTTGCAAATTGCTTCTCCCACCCCCATGACAATTCTAACAACGATATTTATTTTTGATTTTTTTAAAATTTAATTATGCGACGAATTTCAAAATGCTTCCCTAATCTGCGACGAATTCTGAAATTCGTCGCAAAATTTTAAATTAAAAAAAGCTAAATACCTTCAAAAAAATCATAAATAAACGTAGAAAGCTCCGAGTTTCATGAAATAAATTTCTACGTGCTCGTAGCGATCTCATCATGAGATAAATGATGTTAAACTTAAATTTTACCTGATAAATTTATATAAAAAAATTTTAAAGCCAGAAAATTATATTTTCCAATTAAAAATATTGTTTAAAAATTATAAATAAAAATATATCATACAAAATTTAATTTGTGGTCATTTATATCATCAGGATATTGATACGAGTACGTAGAAATTTATTTCGTTAAATTTCGATATATCACTATATAATTTTTTGAAGATATTTAAGATTTTTTTAAAAAAATCAGTTTGCGAATAAATTTATTTTTTAAGGAAAACCCTAAATATATATATCTCCAGATCTACTTTTGCCCTACTTCATTTTTTTTATGAAAGGTAAATATATAGCTCATCAAAAACTTAAAACAACCAATAATACCGCTGGTCCACGCCCCTTATATCTGGACATCTGCCAGATCAGGGAAGGTACTCATGTAGTATCGTCTGATGGGTCGGTGCATGCTAAGAATCACCAACCTACATCACTGTTAACCACAAACACAATCCCAATACAATCACACAACATAACTACAACTGTACTTCCCTCATCAGCAATGCACTCTGTCGTCATCAGCATGATCCATCAGTCACAACTGCTCCTCCTCGACCTCCCACTGTCCTGGTAGCCTCCCAAGTCTGGTAGCTCCCCAACAAGACATCAAAGGCAATCTATGCTCCCGGTCAGAGTCAGTCATAGCTATTCTTCTCCCTCTCCTTGCACCTCAAGATAGCTCCCATAGTAGCCCTCTTCCGATCAACCCCGTCCTTGGCTTTGTCTACTTTGATTGCATCATCCACCCTCTCCACATATGTTAGTCGGTGAGGTTAGCTTCTCGGGTTGTGATATGAGAATCAATCAAGTGGCCCATGATCACTTCGGGGATCATCCAAGGGCCCCAAGCGTTACTCGCCAATGAAGTATGCCTCTTAGTTGCAAGATTGAGCATCAATTAAGAGCCCAAGATCAATCCGGATCACTTAAGATCCCCTTGAACCCAGATCCATATGCGAATCAATGAAGACCCCCAAGATCCCGCCTTTGCAATTTTCCGCATGGTATGCCTCTCAGCTGAAAGATTGGGACTTAATCAAGTGCCCCAAGATCATTCGAAGATCAATCAAGAACCTTATAATCCAAGATCATTTGCGAATCAATGAAGACCCTTAAGATCTTGACTTCACATGCCTCCGAACATTGACATTACCTTCTCTTCATGTATCTTTTGATACAGCTCATTCAGTTTTTGTCGTCCAAGAAGATGGCTGGTAGCTTAAGTCAAAGGTTAGCCCACTCGTAAGCTTTCCATGATGTGGCTCCACCAATTTGAGAGGAGTTTGGAATTTGAATTTTAAAATCAAATCTGAAAAGCTTCACGTGGTGGCTGCCTTCCACCGTCTCATTTAAATTTGAAATTTCAACTTCCACTTTTCTCCTTGGAATTTTGAATCCCATTTGATGGCTGAAGTAAATCCGTTGAGATTGAAATTCCACGTGGCTGCCTCCCTTGACCATGAGTTTGAATTCCATATGATGGCAGACCGTCCCTTGACCTTGACCCGACCCGGCCCGGGTCTAGCCCGGACCCGGCCCGGAACCAGCCCGGACCCGGCCCGGAACCGGCCCGGGTCAACGGGCCAACCGGCCTGGTGACCCGGTTCGCCGGGCCGAACCGGAACCGGCCCGGCTGGTTCCAGGGCCCCGGAACCGTGAACCGGCGGTTCCAACGGCACTGAACCGGCTACGATTTAGTGACCGTTATGATCCGAACTCTATAAATAGGGAGCTCATTTCATCATTTTCACTCACAAAACAACTTCTCTTCTCTCAATCTCTCATTCTCAACTCTCTAACTATCAACTTCTCTCCGCGTTCTTCATCGACGATAATGAAAGGAGGTCACGGAGCTTCATCATCTCGATCTCGGAGGGGAAAAGAAATTGCATACGATTATCCCAACCTTCAAATTCAATCTACCGATGATGAGACCGAGGCTCAGCCCTAACGCCCTCCGATCCCCGAAACGCAAGGAAGTACCGATGCGATTACTTCTAAGGTTCGGGATAATCCTCCTTTAAAATCATCTATTTTCACTAAACATTTTGAGAAGGTCACACTTCCGTCGGGAGAAATGCGTGCAAAATGCAAGTATTGTAATGCTTCCTACAAATTCCAAGCCGGCGGCGGCTATGGGTCGTTGAAACGACATGTAGAAACGAAGCACCCGACAGAATGTGAGCTTGACCGCTCTCAAACACAATTATCTAGATTTTCTAGTGGTAGTAGTACTGATTCTGGTTTATTTTTATATTCAGATAATAAATTAAGAGAATCATTAGCTAAATTTGTTTCCGTAGAACATGTTTCTTTTAGTTTTGGAGCTAAATGCACATTTGAAGATTTGTGTAAAGAATCTCTTAATCCTGCTGCTAAACGTGTACCTAGTACTACACTAACTCGCACAATTAAAAGATTAGTAAAACAAGGAAAAAAGAATTTAATTGAAGAATTTAGTAAATTAAATAATAAAGTTTCTTTATGTTCCGATATTTGGAATGATTATTGGCAAACTCATTCTTATATGAGTATAACGTGCCATTGGATTGATAACTCTTGGATCCTTCAAAAGAGATTATTAGCTTATAGAGTTTTTGATAAATCACACACTGCTCATAACATTGCACAATTATTACACATAGTTTTAGAAGAATATGGATTGACTCATCAAATATTTTCAATATCATTAGAAAATGCTAGTTCTAATACCGGTTCAATAGATAAATTAAAATTTATTTGCCAACCTGTCATTGGTGGTTTATTTTTTCATATTCGTTGTGTATGCCATATTTTAAACTTATGTGTTCAAGATGGATTAAAACTTTTACAAAATTATATTCAACCAATTAGAACAGCAATTTCATACTTATGTTCTCATCCATCTATGATGAAACAATGGGGTAGATTTTGTAAAGCTAATGGAATGCGACCAAAAAAATTTCCACGTGATGTTCTAACACGTTGGAATTCAACATATCAATTATTACAAGATTCTTTTCAATATAAAGATTTATTATGTTTATTTTTTGCATAAAATAGTAATACTAATATATATTTATTTTCACAATAATAGAATATTTGTAGTAGTATTTGTGAAATTTTAAAAGTTTTTAACGATACAACTGAACAACTTTTTGGTGTTTATTATCCTACTGCTCATTTAATTTTTAGTAAATTTTTGTAGTATAATATTAATATTAAATGAACATGTAAATGATGAAGCTTTAACTTTATGTATAATAGCTATGAAAACTAAATGGGAAAAATATTTTTATTTAATTCCTGAAATTTATTTAATTGCATTTGCTTTAGATCCTAGATTTAAATTAGAAGTTTTACAAGAAATGTTAACTTTATATTATGACGCATTAATTCCTATTAAGGATTCTTCCTCTCCGGATCCAGCTAATATTGTATATAATATTAAAAATTATTTATATGATCTTTATAATCAATATTATATTATATATGGAACACAAACTAATATTTTTGAAATACATAACAACCTACTACTACTAATTTAAAACTTACAAAAGCCCAACTTTTATTAAAAGAACGGACGAAACGTCCACGAGGATCCTCATCTTCCACACAGGAACTTGAGAATTATTTTACGACTTCTTTTGATTTTAATGAAGCAGATAGCGAAGACTTCGACATCTTGAAGTGGTGGTCACAGAAGGCTCAAAGCTTTCCCGTTCTCTCCGTGATCGTAAAAGAAATTTTAGCTTCTCCAGTGTCGACAGTTGCTGTGGAGCAGACGTTCAGTGCCGGCGGCAACATATTAGATGAACGACGATCAACCATGTCTCCCGACTCATTGGAAGCTCAAGCATTACTTGATGTTGGACCAGAGCCGAAAAGCGAATCCAAGGAATGCAACTTTTAGAAGACGAAGCCGAAGAATTTGATATCGAAGGAACAAATACAACGGGAACGGGAGGAAATGCAAGTGAGTAAGAAATGTAAAAATGTAAAAGGGTAAAAATGTAAAAGAACTTCGTGGGCTTTGATTCCCCTATACCCTAAGGGGATACGTAGACAACTTATATAAGTGGAAGCTCTTTTTAAATAAAATTTATTTTTTTATTTTAATTTTTAATTTTTTTAATATAATAATCTTGAACCGTGCCGAACCGTGGCGAACCGTGAACCGGGCCGTGAACCGGCGGTTCCGAACCGTGAACCGTAATCGTCTTGGGCGGTTAAGGTTAAGGGTCTACCTCCCACGAACCGTCGAACCGGCGGTTTCGAACCGTCGGTTCCGAACCGTGGTCGGGTCTACCTTGACCGTGATGGCTGACCACTCATTTAAATTTCGAAATTCCACCGAGATGGCTGACCGCTCATTCGTACAGCGCTGCTCCCTTTCGATGGCTGACCGGCCAACCCATTCGATTGCACGTTTGAAATTTGAAATTCAAACATGATTTCTGACCTCCCTCACCTTTCGTACAGCTGGAAACCATCATTCCTCCATGGCAGTGCAGCAGAAAACTTCAGCACAGCAGGGTTGCAGCTCAGTTCAAGCTGTGCGATCCATGCATCCTCCCCTTCCAAAGAGCACCGCAGCCACCCTACTGTCGCCCTTACCCTCCCGATTCCGTTCCTCCGCCAGAGGTCCCGGTCAGAGAGGAGCCCTCTGTGATTCCTTCACCAAACTCCATCCACCACTATGCCATTTGCCACTCTGCCACGCAGCCTACTTCACAGCTCCGGTGAAGAACCATTTGTGCTCCTATTCCTTGATGAATTGTAACTTGATGTAATCAGTTTGCTGCCGGAATTGCAAACTTCCTCCTTCTTCCCCTTTTCCCCAGCTGCTCTCTGTGCTGTAGTAGACAGAATTACCCAGTTGGTGTCGAAAGCCTTGCTCATCCAGAACCACCCAGCCTTCAAGAAGAAGCTCCTTCGTGGTGCTCGCCGGAGTTGCGCTCCGACAGCTCCTTTGCCACTCATCGTGTACCCAAAAACAAAAAAGGATAGGAACAATAAAAGAAAATTTATTTGTACCCAAAAACAAAAAAAGAATAGGAACAACTCTTTTGCCACTCACCGTAGCCTTTTTTTATGATATAATTGTTTCTTCACATCCTTGATTTAGATTTTTTTTTAATCAAATTACAACTTTTACATCATGAACCAGCAACAGTTAAATTAAAATTAAATAAATAAAAAATAAATTACTTTGTGTGTTATCACATTTTAGATTAATCCTAAATTCATTTTATTTCTCTTTGTGTGATATCACGAAAAATTTATTTTGCTCCCAAATTTATCTTTAATTTTAAATTCTCTTAAAATTTTAAAATGATCAAAATATCCTTAAAAGAATTAAATTCATTTTATTTCTCAAAGTTTTGGCTTTGATTAAGGAAGATTTTTTTAATAAAATAATATTTTAAAAAAGAATCATACATACAAATATTAAAAAAATAATATTTGTCTTAAAAAATTACAAATTTCAAAGAATTGCATACCTTCTTCAACGTTCACCTGTTGGCTGTTGCCAGACTTTTCTAACGCAAAGCAA
The DNA here is from genome assembly GCA_024364735.1 of Boesenbergia rotunda. Lineage (NCBI taxonomy): Eukaryota > Viridiplantae > Streptophyta > Magnoliopsida > Zingiberales > Zingiberaceae > Boesenbergia > Boesenbergia rotunda. The sequence continues at coordinate 5,221 of JAGFNQ010009138.1, read as the reverse complement.
CGTTCATCTGTCAAGCATGATAAATGTCATAACTGACCGTCTCTGCTTCCATTGGCCGACAATTAAAGTCGTTAACAAGTTTGAACGCGTAAAATAAAATAAAACGAATCCATGGGACAGCGTGCATGAACAGCTCGTCTATGTGTTTCCATATTAATATTATATAAATATTATTTACACTTTATTTAATATGGAAACACATAGGCGAGCTGTTCTTGCATGCTGTCCCATGGATTCGTTTTATTTTATTTTATGCGTTCAAACTTGTTAACGACTTTAATAGTCGGCTAGTGGAAGCAGAGACGGTCAGTTATGACATTTATCATGCTTGACAGATGAACGTTGCTTTGCGTTAGAAAAGTCTGGCAGCAGCCAGCAGGTGAACGTTGGAGAGGGTGTGCAATTCTTTGAAATTTGTAATTTTTTAAGACAAATATTAATTTTTTAATATTTGTATGTATGATCCTTTTTTAAAATATTTTTTTATTAAAAAAATTCTTCCTTAATCACAGCCAAAACTTTGAGAAATAAAATGAATTTAATTCTTTTAAGGATATTTTGATCATTTTAAAATTTTAAGAGAATTTAAAATTAAAGATAAATTTGGGAGCAAAATAAATTTTTCGTGTATTCGAATTTAGGATTAATCTAAAATATGATATCACACAAAGTAATTTATTTTTTATTTATTTAATTTTAATTTAACTGTTGCTGGTTCATGATGTAAAAGTAGTAATTTGATAAAAAAAAAAATCTAAATCAAGGATGTGAAGAAACAATTATATCATAAAAAAAGGCTACGGTGAGTGGCAAAGGAGCTGTTCCTATCCTTTTTTGTTTTTGGGTAAAAATAAATTTTCTTTTATTGTTCCTATGCTTTTTTGTTTTTAGGTACACGGTGAGTGGCAAAGGAGCTGTCGGAGCGCAATTTCGACGGGCACCACGAAGGAGCTTCTTCTTGAAGGCTGGGTGGTTCTGGATGAGCAAGGCTTTCGACACCAACTGTGTAATTCTGTCTACTACAGCACAGAGAGCAGCTGGGGAAAAGGGGAAGAAGGTGGAGGAAGTTTGCAATTCCGGCAGCAAACTGATTACATCAAGTTACAATTCATCAAGGAATAGGTGCACAAATGGTTCTTCACCGGAGCTGTGATGTAGGCTGCGTGGCAGAGTGGCAAATGACATAGTGGTGGATGGAGTTTGGTGAAGGAATCTCCTCTCTGACCGGGACCTCTGGCAGAGGAACGGAGTCGGGAGGGTAAGGGCGGCAGTAGGGTGGCTGCGGTGCTCTTTGGAAGGGGAGGATGCATGGATCGCACAGCTTGAACTGAGCTGCAACCCTGCTGTGCTGAAGTTTTCTGCTGCACTGCCATGGAGGAATGATGGTTTCCAGCTTTACGAAAGGTGAGGGAGGTCAGAAATCATGTTTGAATTTCAAACGTGCAATCGAATGGGTTGGCCGGTCAGCCATCGAAAGGGAGCAGCGCTGTACGAATGAGCGGTTAGCCATCTCGGTGGAATTTCGAAATTTAAATGAGCACGGTCAAGGTAGACCCGACCTTAACCGCCGGTTCGACGGTTCGTGGGAGGTCGACCCTTAACCTTAACCGTCCACCTTAACCGTCCAAGACGGAACCGCCGGTTCACGGTTCGGCACGGTTCAAGATTATTATATTAAAAAAATTAAAAATAAATTTTATTAAAAAAGGACTTGCACTTATATAAGTTGCCTACGTATCCCCTTAGGGTATAGGGGAATTAAAGCTCACGTAGTTCTTTTACATTTTTACATTTCTCACTCACTTGCATTTCCTCCCGTTCCCGTTGTATTTGTTCCTTCGGTGTCAAATTCTTCGGCTTCGTATTCTGAAAGTTGTATTCCTTGGATTCGCTTTTCGGCTCTGGTCCAATCATCAAGTAATGCTTGAGCTTCCAATGAGTCGGGAGACATGGTTGATCGTCGTTCATCTAATACGTTGCCGCTGGCACTGAACGTCTGCTCCACAGCAACAGTCGACACTGGAGAAGCTAAAATTTCTTTTACGATCACGGAGAGAACGGGAAAGCTTTGAGCCTTCTGTGACCACCACTTCAAGATGTCGAAGTCTTCGCTATCTGCTTCATTAAAATCAAAAGAAGTCGTAAAATAATTCTCAAGTTCCTGTGTGGAACTTGAGGATCCTCGCGGACGTTTCGTCCGTTGTTTTAATAAAAGTTGGGCTTTTGTAAGTTTTAAATTAGTAGTAGTAGTGTGACGGCCCGACCCCTCTGGCCAACCTGGCCAACTTCGCCGGACACGCCACCGACCTTCCCACCCCTGGCAGTGGGTTTTTGCCTTCCCCAGATTCAAGGAACTTTAGTACTTGTCCTGGAGGTCTAAGGTTCGAATCTGGGGAATAGGTTGTTGTGTTTCAGAAATATTAGTTTGTGTTCCATATTTAACATAATATTGATAATAAAGGTCATATAAATAATTTTTAATATTATATACAATATTAGTTGGATCCGGAGAGGAAGAATCCTTAATAGGAATTAATGCGTCATAATATAAAGTTAACATTTCTTGTAAAACTTCTAATTTAAATCTAGGATCTAAAGCAAATGCAATTAAATAAATTTCAGGAATTAAATAAAAATATTTTTCTTATTTAGTTTTCATAGCTATTATACATAAAGTTAAAGCTTCATCATTTACATGTTCATTTAATATTAATACTATACTACAAAAATTTACTAAAATTAAATGAGCAGTAGGATAATAAACACCAGAAAGTTGTTCAGTTGCATCGTTAAAAATTTCACAAATACTATTACAAATATTCCATTGTTGTGAAAATAAATATATATTAGTAAAAATAAACATAATAAATCTTTATATTGAAAAGAATCTTGTAATAATTGATATGTTGAATTCCAACGTGTTGGAACATTACGTGGAAATTTTTTTGGTCGCATTCCATTAGCTTTACAAAATCTACCCTATTGTTTCATCATAGATGGATGAGACCATAAATATGAAATTGCGGTTCTAATTGGTTGAATATAATTTTGTAAAAGTTTTAATCTATCTTGAACACATAAGTTTAAAATATGACATACACAACGAATATGAAAAAATAAACCACCAATGACAGGTTGGCAAATAAATTTTAATTCCTCTATTGAACCGGTATTAGAACTAGCATTTTCTAATGATATTGATAATATTTGATATGTCAATCCATATTCTTCTGAAGTGCAATCCATTTTCTAATTCATCTATTGAATCTTGTAATAATTGTGCAATGTTATGAGCAGTGTGTGATTCATCAAAAACTCTATAAGCTAATAATCTCTTTTGAAGGATCCAAGAGTTATCAATCCAATGTCATGTTATACCCATATAAGAATTAGTTTGCCAATTAACCCTAAACCCAAATATCGGAACATAAAGAAACTTTATTATTTAATTTACTAAATTCTTCAATTAAATTCATTTTTCCTTGTTTTCCTAATCTTTTAATTGTGCGAGTTAGTGTATTACTAGCTAGGTACACGTTTGGCAACAGGATTAAGAGATTCTTTACACAAATCTTCAAATGTGCATTTCGCTCCAAAACTAAAAGAAACATGTTTTACGAAAACAAATTTAGCTAATGATTCTCTTAATTTATTATCTGAATATAAAAATAAACCATAATCAGTACTACTACCGCTAGAAAATCTAGATAATCCCATAGCCGCCGTCGGCTTGGAATTTGTAGCTTGCATTTTGCACGCATTTCTCCCGACGGAAGTGTGACCTTCTCAAAATGTTTAGTGAAAATAGACGATTTTAAAGGAGGATTATCCCGACGGTATTTTCTTGCGTTTCGGGGATCGGAGGGCGTTGGGGCTGAGCCTCGGTCTCATCATCGGTAGATTGAATTTGATGATTGGGATCCTCGTATGCAATTTCTTTTCTCCTCCGAGATCGAGATGATAAAGCTCCGTGACCTTCTTTCATTATCGTCGATGAAGAACGCGGAGAGAAGTTGAGAGTTAGAGAGTTGAGAATGAGAGATTGAGAATGAGAGATTGAGAGAAGAGAAGTTGTTTTGTGAGTGAAAATGATGAAATGAGCTCCCTATTATAGAGTTCGGATCATAACAGTCACTAAATCGTAGCCATTGATCAAAAAACGGTCAAATGATCTCATCCGTCAAAAAAAAAAAATCAAAAACTGCCCAACGGCACTGAACCGGCGGTTCACGGTTCCGGGGGCCTGGAACCGGCCCGGCGAACCGGGTCAATCGGCCAACCGGCCCGTTGACCCGGGCCGGTTCCGGGCCGGGTCCGGGCTGTACCCGGCCCGGGTCGGGTCTAGGTCAAGGGACGGTCTGCCATCATATGGAATTCAAACTCATGGTCAAGGGAGGCAGCCACGTGGAATTTCAATCTCAACGGATTTACTTAAGCCATCAAATGAGATTCAAAATTCCAAGGAGAAAAGTGGAAGTTGAAATTTCATTTTTAAATGAGAAGGTGGAAGTCAGCCACCACGTGAAGCTTTTCAGATATGATTTTAAAATTCAAATTCCAAACTCCTCTCAAATTGGTGGAGCCACATCATGGAAAGCTTATGAGTGGGCTAACCTTTGACTTAAGCTACCAGCCATCTTCTTGGACGACAAAAACTGAATGAGCTGTCTCAAAAGATACATGAAGAGAAGGTAATGTCAATGTTCGGAGGCATGTGAAGTCAAGATCTTGAGGGTCTTCATTGATTCGCAAATGTTCTTGGATTATAAGGTTCTTGATTGATCTTCGAATGATCTTGGGGCACTTGATTAAGTCCCAATCTTTCAGCTGAGAGGCATACCATGCGGAAACTTGCAAAGGCGGGATCTTGGGGGTCTTCATTGATTCGCATATGGATCTGGGTTCAAGGGGATCTTAAGTGATCCGGATTGATCTTGGGCTCTTAATTGATGCTCAATATTGCAACTAAGAGGCATACTTCATTGGCGAGTAACGCTTGGGGGCCTTGGATGATCCCCAAAGTGATCATGGGCCACTTGATTGATTCTCATATCACAACCCGAGAAGCTAACCTCACCGACTAACATATGTGGGGAGGGTGGATGATGCAATCAAAGAAGACAGAGCCGAGGACGGGGCTGATCGGAAGAGGGCTACTAGGGGAGCTATCTTGAGGTGCAAGGAGAGGGAGAAGAATAGCTATGACTGACTCTGACCGGGA